>CAHIKZ030005491.1:787500-830000 GCA_903632075.3 Acanthosepion pharaonis | reverse complement strand
TCTCATGGGAGCCACATGGTCTGTCTGTCAAAGCACCAACCCTGGACATCTGCTTCATTTTGTTGTCAAAGATAAAGAGAGAGAAAATTTGATTTCTGTTTCAATTGTTCTAGTGCATGATAAGAGTTTTCATACTTATTTAACTATTTTTTATAATCTCACTTTTACTTACTTTATTATCTATATTTTAAAGTAATTTTATTACTTATTACTTAAATTTTTATTATTAATTATTTCTTATTCTGGTTTCATACTCCTGCATAATCCAGTACTAAGTGTTGGTGGTTTTTAGTGATTTATTTGTTGCTATCGCAACACAATACCCCCACCAGAATGTGGACTCATTCAGTAGTAAAATGATTTCTCCAAGAGACCAAAATATTGAATCAGTTCAAACCTTATCAAAAGTATAACAATGAGAAGTCGATATTCCAATCTGTTTAATCTATTCCTAAACTATGCCCTATGCATATATACAAGCACAGATTTAAATAGGTGGGCATTAATCATTTAAGCATTACATACCACATCCCAAATATTATATATATATATATATATATATATATATATATATATATATTATTGCATAACTGCCCCTCTTTCTTTGTGACTTCCATAGTGAAAAGATGTATTCTTTTCACTCAAATTGACATGTAAGTACCTCAATTACAGACATTCAAACTCTACCTATTTAATTTCATTTCTCATTTTTCCTTTGGTAAAATGTCCTATCAATATGTTTGTTAATATTCATTTGTTTAAATTATATCCTATTTTTTACATGGACTCACATGAGTCTGCCAAAATTGGTTGAGGGGCAAATTTACCAAGAGCTTAAAAACTAAAAGTCATAATACCTGCAACAAAATATATATATATATATATATTTGGTTGGATAGATGGGAGTTTGTGACCCTGGGTTTCACGCTTTAGCGATCGTCAGACAAACTGATTAATGTTTTAAAAAATTTGGGTTTATGTAGATTGCGTGTATTGGTGTTATTGTGGAAGTGGTGGGGGAAATTTCGTCGTTTTGTCATTCATCGTACTAACGCAAACATCGATGTATGCAGACACATATACATACTTGGTCGTATATGTGTCTGCATTCAGTTGTGTGGATATGAGTTTTGACCCTGGGTTTCACATTTTGCAATGATCTGACAAACTGGTTTATTTTTAAAAATTGGATCTATTAATGCTTGTTTGACTATGTTTGGTGGTGAGAGGGGGAATTTACTTCTGTGTTTGGGGTGACACTCTCATACACATAGACACACATACATACAGGTGTACACATTTTACTTCACACAAACACATCCATATAAACAATACAAGGCTAGGTGCAGGCACATCCATGTGTTCAGGCATACATACATCATTATATATATATATAATCGACTCTCCCGTCGCGTTCAACGTATGAGGGCCAGGCCGATAAGTCCCCAGCAAACCGACGTCCCGACACCGGCACATGAGATTTGTTTATAGTGGTGAAGGCCTTGTGCAGGACCAGTCACACTTTTTGAAGGGACGAATACAGAAACCTGGTGCAATGAATACATGCCACAAGGTTCCCAAACGACCCTCCGCAGGTTTTGAATTCAGAGTTGTCCTTCTCCTAGACCAGTTGCCGTCCAAGGCTATAGAACCCAGTCTGTCCTGCTATTTTACCCATAGCTGGAGGGAGATGAAGAGGATACATACCTTTCCCAAGGGTATTAGCACGTAAGTGAATGCAGTGGATTCGACTGGAATTTGAACTCGACTCTGCATTCCTCAATCCAAGCCGCTAACCACTGCACCCCATTGCCTCCTCTCAATATATATATATATATATATATATATATATATATATATATATATATATATATATATACCCAAAGACCAGTGTACCAACAATAAAAGGGGCTGCTGATGTCATAAGTATTCATAGTTTGTGTAAGAATGATCTTGAAAAAAATTGTTTTTAAATCAACATTCTTTACCAATTTACACTCTTTAAATTTTTCGGACTGTTGTCCTCATCTTTATTGCCATATTCACAATGTTTTAGCATATGGAGACTCCAAACTTCTTCAGGTGATATACATTGGAATTTTGGCCAAAACATTGTGAATATGGCAATAAAGATGAAGACAACAATCAAAATGATGTAAATAGTGTAAATATTTAAAATACCTCATCTCAGAAATATAGAGAGATATTCTTTTCCAAGTGTTCCAAGAATTAGAACTTAAGATTAACCTTTCCAGAAACAGAAATCATGATCTGAAATCGGAATGCAAGTAGCAATATCGCATATCCTGAATCTATCATAGAATTCAGAATGATCAATTAATAAATATATTGATGTACTGATCAGTTATAATAAAATCAGTATAAGAGATAAGGAAACTAAACACAAGATTAGTTTCACCCAACACTGCAAGATGCTACAAAACCAAAATATTAACCCAGGAACATGAGTCACGCCCTTAAACAGCCAAATGTGAGCAGATTGAGACAGACATAGGGAGCTATGAACAGATTAGAACAAACATTTCCTGTCTCTCTCGTTCTTCACTCCACTCACATTATTTCTTCTTTATTTTCTTTTTTTTTTCTTATTTTCCTTCTATTTTTTTTATTTTCTTGTCCTTTTTATTATCAGTCTCTCTCTTTCCCTCACTTCTCTGTCTTCTCCTTTCTTTCTACTCATTTCTCCTCATCACACTTTCTTCATTCTTCCTCTCTTTTATTTCATCTCTCTTTTACTCTTTCAGGCTCTCTTTTTTCTTCCTCTTTCCTCCACTGAAACATTATCATTTCTATTTCTTTTTTTCTAACATTCAGACACTCTCTCTCTCTCTCTCTCTCTCTCTCATTCTTGTCTCTTTTTTTTTTTCTCTCTTCCTCCCACCCTCATGATAATGTTCTTTCCAAATGGCTCTAACAGATCAACTGACCGTTCTTCCTGGGATATTTCTATGATCACTTTGTGGTCTTAGGAAGTTTTGCAATGCTAGTCACGTTCATGAATAAATAGAAATCGTGTAAGATGACACCCAAACATTTAAAATGGAACAAATCCAATTCTGGCACACAAACACACAGTTACTCACAAATACATAAACATATACTCACTTTTACAGACATATATGCATTTTGTTTTAATATAACCAAGTGCAAAATTCAGCTGAGATGTTTACACAAGGGACAGATGGCTGCAAACAGATTGAGGTGGGCAGATATAAACACAGCAAGATAGAGAGATGTGACATGATAATAAATGACATAAACTGGACTCTTTAAGAGGTGACTGTTGGTTAAACATATAATTAAAATGTTAATATTCACTGAAAACTGATTAAATGAAAAAAAAAAAAACAGATATTGTTCGGACTATTGCCTTTATCTTTATTGTCATATGCACAACTTTTTGAACATTGTATGCCTTCTTCAGGTGATATATCTTTGAATTTAAAACTGAAACCTTGATCTAGTTCCACATGCCATGCCTTTCCTGGATGTCTCAGTTTCATTTATTTCCCTTTTAGTAACTAAGTTTTTGTTCACTTTTGCTGTCACCTGGTATTGGACTCAAAACTCTTTGGGTCAAGTCACTGGATGACTTCAACCAACACTTTTATTCACTAGGCCATGTGTCCTTGTGAATGAAAGTGTCGGTTGAAGTAATCAAGAAAAGGCATGGACGTGGAACTAGATCAATCTACCCTAGTGGATGAAATAAAAGATACAGTTCAAAATTTCACTATACAGTGTGATTGAAAAGTAACTCCTCATTTTAAAATTCTTATAATTTATTTACTACCTATAATTTTTACAAGTAATGGATATTAAAGGAAAGCATTTAACATGAGGTTTTATTTAAAATTCAATATGGACACCAAATTTCGTTACCAACTTCTCAAGCCACCCAGGACTTGCATCAACTGATTTCCCCAGGAACTCTTGTGGTATGGAAGACATAACTTCTTGTATTCATTCTTCAAGTTCTTCCAAAGTCTTGGTTTGGTATAGCAGACTTGCTCCTTTAACCAAGCCCAAAGAAAAAAAGTGTGTTAAGTCAGGACTCCTGGTTGGCCACTCATACATAAAATAGAGAGTTACTTTTCAATCATCCTGAAGAAGGCTGGGGCATACAACGACCGAAACATTGGGAAAATGGCAACAAAGAGGACAATAGTCTGAACAATATAAATATTGTAAATAGTTACAATACCTCATTTCAGAAATACAGACAGATATTGAAAAAAATATGTTAAATGATTATCAAGATGTCTCTTTCTAGGTCTTATATTTTCAATATGAGACTTAATTAGATTTTAAACAAATGTTTAATCAATTCTTGAAAAAAGTATTCCTTCTAATTTTCCTGTCTGTTTGTATCATTTCACCCCAAGCAAGGCAATAAAGCCACTAAGACACAAGGGATTACTGAGAGTGAAATATTCTGAGAAAAAGGAGAGAGGACAATAAAAGAAACAGGATTCAAGAAGACAGATGAAAATTGATACTGCATCTAAATATTTTTTAATTATTTCACTCCCAAGCAAAGCAATAAAGCCACTAAGTCACAAGGGGTTACTGAGTGCAAGGGAATATTAGAAAAAATAATATTAAGGCAAGAGAACAACAATTAAGAAAACAGAAGATAACAATTGACATTTAATTTAAATTTTTGAAGATCAAAAGAAGCCAGAAGAGAGTTTTTGTTTTTTTTAAAGCAATTCACCCTAAGCAAGGTGGGAGTTCCACTAGCATGCAAGGGGTTACAGAGGATTGAGAACAAGAGTAAAGAGGTGTGTTTGAGGAAAGGATACAGAGAGGGACAGGGAACAAGTTTAGGGTGTCAGATGCAATTGACATTAGACTTGAATGCTTGAAGATTATAGCCATCAGGGAAGCAAGTAAGTGGAAGGGAGTTCCACAGATGGGAAGTGTGAGAGAAGAAGCTGTTTGAGTAGAAGAGACGGTTGCATTTAACCATTTTGATAGTGAAAGAGTGGGACGGAGATGCCAGCCTGGTAGCTCGCTTAAATTTATGCAGTCTGGGAACCAGCAAAAGTAGCTTCTAAGAAAATACTTGTAGAAGAGACAGAGGGAAGCCACAACATGTCTGTGGGAAAGCAATTGTAGATTGGATGCCAGATCAGGACCTATTCCATTGCATATTCATCTCTGGATTTTGTTGAGGACCTCAAGATGTACATCAGGAACACCAATCCATATATGACAGCAATATTCCATGCAAGGACAGATGGTTGATTTATAGATTTGAAGGATGGACTCAGATGAGAAAAACCTTCTGGCCCGACACAGAGAACCAACTTTCCTTGCGGTAGATGAAGCAATTGATTCAATGTATTTATTTCACCTCATGTCAGTGGACAGCGTGAGACAGGCATAATGAGGTGCTCTCAAGGAGTTGGGAATCAGCCATTCTGATAAGAGTCAGGCTGGGTTCTCTGTAATGGGTAAAGGAGAGTAGTTTCGTTCTGGAGTCATTAAAGTTTACAAGCCATTTTTTGCCCGAGACAACCACAGATTGGAGGTCCTTTTTGAGATCAGCAGCCAGGTTAGTTTTGTCAACGATACTAGATTTACTATTGAGGCAGGAGTAAATAGTGGTGTCTTCTGCATAGATGCCTACTTGGGAACTGATGACATCAGGAAGCTCATTGAAGAAGATCAGGAACAGTTTAAGGCCCAAGAGAGAGCCTTGGGGAACACCAGCATCCATGATAAAGGAGCCAGAGGAGAACCCATTTAGGATGACCTTCATTTCACAGTTTGACAGGAATGATTGTATTAAGTCAAATAATTGTCCTGTAATACCATATCGCTGAAGCTTATAAAGAAGGCCAGCATGCATGCCAAACCCTATTAGATGCTTTAGAGATGTCTAGAGTCATGGCTCGAGCTTCTCCATTATTGTTGAGTGCTTGTTATATGCAATTGACAGGTGCAAGAGAACAAAGTATTAGCATAGTACTTACTATCTAGCAATTTCAACTGTAAAATGATAAGATCTTGTTGCCTGTCAATTAATTTACGGTGTATCTGAATTAATACAGTTCTTTTTAGTGACTAATGATAGTGTATGATCAAAATACATTTTTTTAAATCAATTCACCCCAAGCAAGGCAATGAAACCACTAAGTTACTTATACAATTCAATTGAATAATGTTAACAAAAGAAAATTATCCATCGAAGCACTTGAAGTTTGGCTTTATACTTGCTGTGCATGATGAAAGGTGACCTTTTATGCAACAATGTACAGCCAATGAATCAATGCAACGTGATGGCCTCAGGATATGTTTGCAAGTGAAACATAAAATCATGGCAATTCAAAATTATTCTAGAAAATTCTTTTCACCACAATCTATATTATACATTTATATTTCAATTGATGGTTCAGTTGATAATTTGATTTTAATATAAATATAAAATTTAATTAATTTAAAGATAAATATATTATGATATATAATATTGTCATATAGGAAGAAAATGAGTAACTACTGACATCAAAGTTCAAGCATGACACCCTGAACTTATAAATATGTTTCCACCAGGTGTATAAATAGCAGTGTCAGGTTACTGACTGAGGTGATTATTGAGTGATTATTGAGTGACTATTGAGTGGAACTATCCAGTCGAATTAGTGTGAATTATTGTGATTTGGGTTTTGATTTCAGATTTACCAGACGTTAAGCTGAGCCACACTACTAACAAGGTATTCACTAAAATGGTTAATTATCTTTGGTTGACTTTTACTTCTTTGTTCTTGTTAAGTATTTATTTGCGGTTGTAATTAAATACTGTTTTATCTTAACATTGAAGTCTTGAGTTATACTTAATTATTAATGGCCACCGTACATCACAAAAAATATGTAAATATAATATATAAGGCAGTTTATATCATCACTGCAGTCTTGCTTTCACTGACATGAAGTGGAATGATTATATGTTAGATCATTTGTTTTTACAATGATGTTCACCTTGTACAAGGCCCAAGAGCCACCCGATCTAGAGGATTACAGAGTAAGAGGCACAGTTTATAGGGATATGTGTGGAAGATAATGGTTGATCCTATACTCAAACAGGCTATATTTGAAGTGATAAGGGAAGAATCTTTGGGAAGTGCTAGGAAAGTTGGTTCACAGTGACATGCCAGACAATTTTTTCTTGCCAGAATCCATCTTGCACATTTATAAATCTACCATTCATCCACATATTAAATATTACTATCACATCTGATCTGGTGCTTCTGCTGTGTATCTAGGGATTCTCAGCAAAATCCAAAAGAAGTATCTTCAATATTATTGGTCCTGACCTGGCATTTCAGCTTCAGTCATTTTCCAGCTGCCATAACATAATTTTCTACTGCCTTTTCTATAATTTTTTTTGTTTTTTTAATCAGTTCACACCAAACAAGGCGATAAGTCCACTAAGATGCAACGGGTCTACTGGGTGTGAAAGAGAATGAAGAAAACTTTAGAAGTAATTGGAAATTCAATCCTAAACATGAATCAAGTGATAAACCCCTAGTCCTGTTCAAAAGACCAGGGATGAGTGTGAAATGGAAACATTTTCATGGTAATAGTACTGATGAGCTTTCCTCTTTGGTACTTTGAATTTATGAACTTAAGCACAGTACTTGTTTGGCAGCTAAGTCTCATCATTTTACACTTGAAATGGCGAAATGTAACTGTAAGTTCTATACTAACAGTTTCTTCTCTAACACTTTTCTGTGGAACTCAGTTCTGGCTTTTAGCATTTCACTTACCATTAATCTTCAGAAACTGAAATGCAATGCCAATCATTATCATCTGTTTCCTTTTTCTTTTGTTGTCCTCTCTCCTTAATAATGATTTTTCAGATTCTTTCACTCTAAGTAATTCCTTTTGTCTTAGTGGCTTTGTGAAATCTATATATAAAATTCTGTGACTTCCATTAGTCCATCTGTCCATCACACCCTCTAAAATAGCCATATGTTGGGGGAGTAGTGCAAACAGATAAGGGGGGTGGTACAAAGTACAGTTTGTTTTACTAATGTTATACTCGGCTGCAATTAGGTCTCTTTCTGATTCATTCTTCATACTGGCCGGATATGAATGCCATGAAGGCAGGGAATGAAATAAAAAAGTCATTCTTTGCACATAGGCTCTGAGCATCATATCTGCTCCATAAAGCAAGTTCCAGCAATGAAAACAACACTGGCCAATCATGAACGTTCCTGCCAGAAAAGGAGAAGCCCCTGGGGACTACCAGATCTGCTTAAAAGCATGTCTCCAATAACAACCAGAGCAGTTGCAGGCCAGGAGGCCATCATCCAACATGCAGGGCACTGCTGCTGCTGCCAGAGTCACATGACCACTCCTCACACAACTCTCCACACACGGATCCAGAACAGCATCTCAATGTCATCACCACCCAGCTACAAATCTTCATCATCAATGACACTGTCACGTCAGCAAACCCGACACACTACATGGCCAACTATCCAACTTCAACACCAACTCGGCAACACACCTGTCACCTCAGCATACTGATTCATTACAGGCATTCCCACTGCAGTCTTGTTTCATAGAACAGGCCTACCAGCCACGCCAATCCACCAGCTACACCAACCTCATCACATCAGCAACATACCACTGTCACCTTGACGTACATGACTCACTGCAGGCATTCCCAGTGCAGTCATCACCACAGCCACCATTTCATAGAACAGGCCTACCATTTCCACCCATCCAATGTTATGCTACCTTGACAACCAACAAATCAACCCACCACCGTGATCTTGATCAACCAGCGTGTGCAAACAACCATATCCTCAGTCCAACCAGCACAAGAAATAGGTCAACTCTGGTGCTACTCTTACATCTGATCACGATCCTTCCAATCAGCAGAAGAAATTGACTTTTCACTGATTTTTGACATCTCTGTACAACACCTGATATATATATATATATGTTCAAAGACCTAATCCCCATTATTCTTTTCCTTCATAACCAAACGCTTATTATAACATTAGGGTATGTAGCTTAGTACAATAAGTTTTCATTAATGTTTTGGGGAAAATTAAATTTTTATTATTTAACATAAAAAATACTCCCACAATTTAATGATTAATATAAATACTTATTTAATATAAAGGCAATAATATTTTTTGCATATCTTTTTTTATATATACAAGAATCCAGTTTCCAGTTCACCCTGTGTTTATGGAAACTATAAACAAATCACAAGGCCAAGTGATTCAAAAAGTTGGGATTTGGCTCCAGAAAGAAATATTTATGCCTGCTCAAGAATAAAAAATCCTAAGAATTTATTCTTTGCTGTTAAAAAGAAAAAAAAGAAATTTTCTTAAAAACTTTTAACATGAATCCTATAAAATTAAATTCAATTAAAGAAATTATTAAACCATGAAGTAGGTTTTTTGTCAAAGTATTTTTACAAACAAATCAGCTTATTCAAATTTCATCAATTGGTTTGTGAAATTGAAAAAACTTAGTTTGTAAATCTCAAAAAAAATGTTAGTGATAACTTCAACAATACAAAATATTGTGAGGATCTCAACATGCATCAACATGTTGCAAAAAATTCTAGTTAAAAAAACACCTTAAAATGAGATATTTTATATAAGTGTAACTAGTGTATTTGCTTTTATTTTTCCATAATTCTCTAGTTTCCTATTACAAGTGCAAATTTGAACTTTTTGGTAGTAAGATGAGATTGTATGTGAAAAGAAAACCAGGAGAAAGACTGAATGATGAATATGTGGTTCCAACAATTAAGTATGGTGGCAGGTATGTTATGGTGTCGGGGTGTTTGGCCAGAAAAAGTGATGTATAGTGATGTTCTAGTCCCCCTACTGACATATCAGTTGATTGTATGAATGGTCAGTACTAGTAAATCAGTATTACTTTTCCTGAACATGCATGATCTTGAACAAATACTTAATTGTTACATACCACTCTGTGGTCAATAGAAATTTCTCCATAGCAGATCTGCTTGATTTCATGCAAGTTTTTATGTCCCTCTCGATTTCAAATAGAGGGGTCACAATGATTTTTTCTGGAAAATGTCCACCCAAGACATCCTTATTCCAGTCACCCCTTTTATTAAATGTCCAAGAAATGTCCTCCCATTTTATTTAGTCTATGAGCATTCTAGGATAAAGCATTTCATTAGTAAAAACTAAGATAAAAAAATATTTTAAATCTTTTAGGTTGCTTCTTTTATTTCAGCCAGTCTGTTTATTTGAAACTCAAGCATTGCTGGAACTTGGAATTCTAGTTATTATAAAAATCAGAATATTTTGACTAATTATAAATAAAGTTTGAAAATTGACAGAAGCTAATTCATTGGTTTCTAGAAGAACAACCAATAAACACACTCAAAGTTAGTTATTTAATATCTTGACTAGTTGCAAAAAGATCTGAATATCATACTACAGGAGAAAATTTAATTGGACCCGCGATTTTAATTTCTCTCAAAACCATTCTGAGTAACTGTTATGATGTTGATTTGGGGTTAGTAGAGACAAACGCCAAATAACACGTAACAATAAAAAGGGTTTTAATAGGTTGGTAAAAAGGTACAGAAATCGCCTGAGTAGTCAATAACTAGCTCAGCTAAGAACTTCTCTGTCTTTTGACATGCCACTATTTAAAGTCTTTTGCAGACAAGTTCATCTTCAAGAGAGGTGGTAGGTTTCCACACAACAGTAACAAAAGAGTTTGCAGCAATAAAAATCAAGGAAATTTGGAATGCTGATGGATGGATCTACTGCAAGGAACAGCAAGGCTGTTTTGTTGCTATGAGATATATTGAAGGTAACATGAAGGGTTTTTTCTCAGATATTCGGTGAATCATTAGAAAGTACCACTACCATCAGGGATATATATGACAAAACATAGTTTTATTTTTAAGGTAGGCTATATTTATATGGTAAAAGTGCTCAAAAGGCATAATAGATAGAGAGCTTATCTAAATATAAAAAGTGTGGACGTTGACGTCACTCGATGTTGACGTCAGTCTGTTTCATGAACACAATCTTCAGACATTAAGGCTTATCAGAATTTTTTATTTGAAAGAAACAGTTTTTCCATCTTAGCTACCTCAACTATTTCTAGTGGATGTAATTGAAGTAGGAATTAACTTTTAAGAACTTGCTGAAAAATAAAATGAGGACTCAGTTAAAACCATATTTAAAGTAAAAGAAACCAAATTGTGACTTTGTGATGAGATTCCAACCAAATATCCAAGTTCAACTAGTTTGGGAAAATAGTTTATCTTATGATTCTCAGCTTCATATTTTGTAAAATATGGTTTCAGTTTTATAAGATTAAATAAACTTGATGTTATAAATTGTGGTAATTTAAGACTGAATTTTAATAAATGTCATCTTGGTAGTAGCTGCAAAGGTCTCACTTGATATCTGAATTTGGTTATATTCTTGATGATACAAATATTTAATGTTATAGCAAGTTATATTTAATAATAAAAACAATGGAATTTCATTTTAAAAAATTGCATTTCAATATGAATATAATTTCTTAATGATTTTTATCTTTGATTTAAAATCCATTTTGGTAAATTTCTGAATTTCATCATTACTGATCTAAGAAAAACAAAAAAACATGCTGCGACAGGAGAAATAACAGAAAATGTACCAAGACAGGAAGAACGACAGATGTGCCAAGACAGAAAGTGTAACAGAAAACATGCCAAGACAGGAAGAATGAGAGAAAACTTTCCAAGACAGAAAGAATGACAGAAAATGTTCTGAGACAGGAAGAATGACAGAAAATGTTCTGAGACTAGAAGAATGACAGAAAAGGATCCAAGACAGGAAGAATGACAGAAAAGGATCCAAGACAGAAAGAATGACAGAAAACATGCCAAGGTAGAAAGAATGACAGAAAATGTTCTGGGACAGGAAGAATGACAGAAAACTTTCCAAGACAGAAAGAATGACAGAAAACTTTCCAAGACAGAAAGTGTAACAGAAAACATACGGAAACAGGAAGAATGACAGAAAATGTATCCAAACAGGATGAATCGTAGAAAATGTCTTCAGACAGGAAGAATAATGGAATATGTCAAGACAAGAAGAAAGACAGAAAATACATTGAGACAAGAAGAAAGACAGAAAACATGGCAAAAGAAAAAATGTAGCAAGAGAAGCAGAAAAACAGAAAATGCACTGAAATGAAATGAAAGACAAAAAGTACATTAAGTTAAAAAGACAGAAACACACCAAAGCACAGAATGTGAAACACACTAATATTTATATTAATATTAATAGACATAAAAAAAAAACTGAGATAAATGACAAAATAAATAATGAACAGAGATAAGTGGAAAAACATTGATAATTGCAAACAAAGATTAACATATTTGCTCAGCTATCAAGATATTTTGCCACTATGTGACACTGGCAAATAGAAAGAATAGGGTTAAGTTAAAAATATAAGCTTGGAACAAGATAAAAAGGGTTAAAGAATAGAATGATAAATAGACTGAGAGAAAGAAGCGAGATTTCTTTTAATTTTAAAAGTCTGTTTATTTTTAAGTAGACAGGGTTTGAAGAAAACGACTTTGTTATTTTGATATTGCCAAGAAGTCCATCTGGAGGAAACTGGTCTGACAGATGATTGATGGTGCTGCTTAAAGTGGTAGTTACGAAAACATGTCTCCTGATTTTGCAAGAGGTCAATTGGGATATAATATTTGGCAATTTTGAAGTAGAAGCTGATTTATTCCACCTATAAAAGTGGAAATTGTATACAAGTCAAGAAAATAGAATTTCTAAATGTAAGGACCCAACCATGGGTTCTTAAAGTGCGATAAACCTAACAAGGTATGGAGATAAGCTGACTGAAGGAAACAGCTGGTAAATTTCTGATTGTATAAACAAGATCAGTCTGGGAAAATTTGCTGACAAGAAATTAAAATAATAATTCTAATTAATGACCAGAAGCTAAGCCATGCCACTCAGTTTGAAAATCAGATTTATCAGAGACAGCCAAAGCAACAGGCTTAAATGAGATACTAAGAGAGGAGGAGGAAGATGGAGGAATTGCCTACGCACATTGGGAAGTATTGGTACAACACACAAATAAGAGAAAGGAGTTATCAGGGAGGATTGATACTTGTGATCACTGCTCATAGGAAAAGGGATCTCTCCAAATTTGGAGATATAATAAGTTTTTCCAGAGCCAGACAACAAAGGGCTCTTTGTGAAATATAGGGGAAACATTGGGTCCCCAAACCACATCGACTTCCTCCATGCCAGTTTTAATTAAAAGTCAATATAAGCAGAATGCTTTGGGCAATTCCACCAGTTTCCAGCAAGAACTCCAGAGATGCCAGTTCCAGAGAGCAGACACTGAGAGACAACTACTCTGCTGAATGCCACTTGCTGCCAGAGAGAACCTCCAACTTAATCCTTGTTCCAGACTTAAATAAATTGAGCAAAGTGTCATGATAAAATTCAAAATGGGAATGGTTAATATTTCTGTACAAAGAACAATATAAACCACACAGAAACAGACCCTGAAGAAATTCCTGTTTTTTCTTTGTTTCATCTGCAAGAACGTTTTTATTTTTCCTTTGTGACATAACATTGCCAGGATCAAATCAGCGCTACAGTTGTTGACAAGTCAATCTTTGCCAGCTCCATGATCAATCAACACATGGGGTGAAGTGAGGCACAGATCAGAATGACCAACTCCAACAGCCAACAGAAGCATTGATTGTGGACTGACCAGCAAGAAGTGTTACTATAGCTATGTTGCTAACAAAGTCAACGCAGTATTTTATGTGCAGGTTGGAACTCAGAAAATGTTTCTGCCACTTGGTATGCATTCATTTTGCAGGATATTCAACCCTACACATTGGTTGCCTATTGTCAAACAAGTCTTGATAAATAGATTTACAGACTTCATAATCACATATCCAGATAGTCAGGTTCTGCTTGCCTGTGATGATGAGCCTTGAAATAGTTTTCATAATCTTAGAATGATTTAAAAGTTTATTTACCAAAAATGGATTGTAAATTATTAACTTGAAAGACCCATGAACATTTTATGGTTTTTCTACATTATCTCCTGATGAATCTTAATTCTTAAGTTAATGACTGAATAACTATGGCTAGTTCTTGACAATAAAATATTTCTAGGAAGTTCCCTATCACATCATCAAATATTTGAGCTTAACAACTTTAACAAAATATGAATGCTGGTCATTATTTTAAGAAGTGGGTACAAATGAAAAGATTTGAAATTGACAGTTCTTTCTATTTCACTGAAACAGCTGTTAAACACTTCTTCCTTTCTTTCTAGCCAAACCCTGTCTTATAAACATTCCTCTTAATAATGCTTTTAAAATAATTCAGCAGACGATGTTATCTTATTTATAGTAACTGGATTTTTAAAAATTACCTTACTCCATACTGTAAAGTCTAAAAAATGACACTGTTATCATGGTCACAATCACAACTTGTCCTTTTGGCTGGGATCAAAGTGTAGTGGAAAAAATACATTTCATCTGTCATTTGTGTCTCTGCTTGCAGGCATAGTGCAACTGAAAATATAATTGAGAGAGGTGCCCTTCTCAAAAAAGAGCTGCCGATGCTAGTACCTCCCTCACTGCACTAAAGTAGTAATACCGATGCCAACACAACTGACAGTTGCAGGGGCTGGGCTATTTTGAACCTGGCCTGTGTCACATCCTGCCAACATGAGGCAGCAAGAAAATACAATAACTTCTCAGCCTTTTGGTTAAGATCAAAGTGTAGTATCTGTTCTTATCTGCTTAATCTGATTCTCTCTCTCTCTCTCTCTCTCTCTCTCTCTCTCTCTCTTTCTATCTCCTCTTCTTTCTTTCATTTTCTCACTGCAACCAAGTAGTATTTTGTCATCTCTTTCCACGCGACTAAAATGGAATAGTCCATTATTTATGAGGTTTGACAGTGCACAATGATCATGCTAATTAATGAAGAAAGGGACAAGCACAATTATAATAGGTTGTTGTTGAAAATTCTACAAACAGCACAGATAAAGTATGAATGTATGAAATCAGTTGAAATCTTTTTTAATAGAAGCTAAGAATGTGCAGTTGGTTTAATGATGCTTGGTGCAGGAATGTCCAAATTCTGTCTGAAACAGTTTATGTTGTCTTTGCATTAATGCCTTCAGGAAAGGCAAGAATCAATCTCTTTACCCTTTCACTAGTTAGAGGTAAAATAGTAAGGCAGACTTGGTCATCTAACCTTGGTAGGTAACTAGTCTAGAAAGACAAAACTGAATTTAAAACTATGCAGAAGGTAATGAGAAATACACTTCTAACTTTCCCTAAAACAATTATGCAATTCTCACTTTACTTTATAAAAACAAAGGAAATTGTGGAGAGCCATGATTGCCTACATCCTGAAAGAACAACTGTTAGTGCCATTATATGATTTTAATAAAAGTCAAAATAGAAATATGAACTCAGAAAATTTAACTTGCACAAATTTCATCAAGATAAAAAAAATAGCATAAGTCATGCAAGTCATTGATAGTATATTACACCCTCACTGGGAGCTCCATGAAAGTGCCTTGTACCAATCTTGCCTTAATCCAACAAATATCTCTCCATTATGAGCCAAATCTAGTAAATTCATTCCTCACAGGGAGCTCCATGAAAGTGGCCTTTGTACCAATCTTGCCTTAATCCAACAAATATCTCTCCATTATGAGCCAAATCTAGTAAATTCATTCCTCACAGGGAGCTCCATGAAAGTGGCCTTGTACCAATCTTGCCTTAATCCAACAAATATCTCTCCATTATGAGCCAAATCTAGTAAATTCATTCCTCACAGGGAGCTCCATGAAAGTGGCCTTGTACCAATCTTGCCTTAATCCAACAAATATCTCTCCATTATGAGCCAAATCTAGTAAATTCATTCCTCACAGGGAGCTCCATGAAAGTGGCCTTGTACCAATCTTGCCTTAATCCAACAAATATCTCTCCATTATGAGCCAAATCTAGTAAATTCATTCCTCACAGGGAGCTCCATGAAAGTGGCCTTGTACCAATCTTGCCTTAATCCAACAAATATCTCTCCATTATGAGCCAAATCTAGTAAATTCATTCCTCACAGGAGCTCCATGAAAGTGGCCTTGTACCAATCTTGCCTTAATCCAACAAATATCTCTCCATTATGAGCCAAATCTAGTAAATTCATTCCTCACAGGGAGCTCCATGAAAGTGGCCTTGTACCAATCTTGCCTTAATCCAACAAATATCTCTCCATTATGAGCCAAATCTAGTAAATTCATTCCTCACAGGGAGCTCCATGAAAGTGGCCTTGTACCAATCTTGCCTAATCCAACAAATATCTCTCCATTATGAGCCAAATCTAGTAAATTCATTCCTCACAGGGAGCTCCATGAAAGTGGCCTTGTACCAATCTTGCCTTAATCCAACAAATATCTCTCCATTATGAGCCAAATCTAGTAAATTCATTCCTCACTGGAAAGCTCTATGAAAAGGGCCTTGTGCTAATCTTGGTTTAGTCCAATAAACATTGCTTCTTACTAGCCAAATCTAGTAACTTCACAGGGTATTCCATGAACGTGGCCTTGTACCAATTCTGTTTATTATCACAAATATCTCCTCTTACATATTATAGCTAGTGAATTCATTTCTGAGTGCTCTAAAATGTGGCTTTGTGCCAATGATGGCTTAATCCAACAAATATCTCCCATTTACAAGCCAAATTTCATGAATTCATTCCTTATTGGATATGCCATAAATGTGGCCTTGTGCCAATCTTGGTTTAGTTCAACAAATATCACCACTTACTAACCAATTCCAGTGAACTCATTCCTCATTGAATAGTCCATGAATATGGCCTTGTGCCAATCTCGACTTGGTCCAAACAAATATTTCCACTTGCAGAGAACTTCATAAATATAGATTCATCTCTTTATTTACACATTCGAACTATTATCCTCATTTTGTTGTTGTAATTACATCATTTCATCCATTGTACCTTCTCAGCATTACAATGGACAAAACTTTGTAATAACAACGACAAAGATGAGGACAATAGTCTGAATGTAAATAATGTAAATAATGATAACTCCTCATCCCAGAAATTTAGACAGAAGTTGAGCAGGTGATAATAGCAACAAAGATGAGGACAATAGTCTGAATGTAAATAGTGTAAATAATCCTAACACCTCATGCCAGAAATTCAGGTGGAGACTCATCTTTTAAATTATTCACAAATAATATAAAAATGCTCAAATTCTCTATAAAAGAACCTAAATATTTGTATCAAAAGTTACATTTAAAATATTTGCCCAGTTAAAAACTAACAGATAATCCTTTCATGAAAATAAGCAATGGCTGTAAAATTATTGGCTGTTCTAATTATACCAGCATAAAAGGATTTCTATATAAAATTAGTTATTTGTATTCCATGGCAATATAAGATAGCAGTGAATTCACAAATACCTTAATTAGTCCATTTGCAGTGTTTGGTGGTAGTCAAGACAACTGCATAGAAAAAGCAAATAGGTCATCAGATGTGTTAATTAGTTAAGCAAACACCTGTGCCTTTGGAATAAAGGACAAAAGAAAAGTTTACTGATAACTTGATCAAAACTGATAGAGACGGGGGAGGATTATTAACTAAGAATGTTAGAAGCTGAAATCTTGGGTGGGTTGGCTGCAGGTGTCATAAGAGACTTCTGAAGATCATTACAAAAGTGTCATGATATCTCCCGGCACGCCAAGCCACAAGTTTGCAATATTCTTATCCTCTCTGAGCTACTATACAGCACCAAGACATGGCCTCTCAGCAAAACCTTCACCTCCAGCATCCATAGCTTCAAGTCCCATGCCCCTCAGAAACATCAAGGTAGTGCGCTTGTTCAATCTTGTGTCTAATGAGGAGCTCTGCCAGAGGACTGGCCATACAAACAATTAGGCTTTGTTTTTACCCAAAACATTAGCTTTTGTTTTTTTAAGTATTTTCCTTCCATTTGTGCTGTTCGGTGTCACCGGGAGACACAGTCATCTGTCAGCAGCAAGGTAGGTGGCCTGAAAGAGAGATATCTCATGGGCACTGAGAGTGTCTGCCACCAAGTCGCTCCAGTGTCTTCCTGGTCTGCCTGTTGTTCTCCATCCAGATTACCCAAGGCTGTATTCTTGTAGGACTGATTGGTTGATAGGCATACAATTGAGGAGTCCAAAACACTTGATCATCTGCCGTTCAATGTGTTATATGATTAGTATTGCTCCTACCATGATTCTTATTGATCTTGTCTTGCCTGGTCTTGTTCACTGCTTTCCTCAGGCATTTCATCTCACAAGGGATCAGTTTCCTCTCAGGGGTTTTTGTTAGGGGCCATGTCTGGCACTGGTATGTCAGCATTGGTAGGAAAAAGGCATTGATGAGATTTGCCTTGGTGCTCATGGAAATGCTAGGAAGTTTTAGAAGAGGAGCAATTTGGTAACTGACTGCATTGGCTTTCTGATCATCTGGTATTGATTTCTCTGTCTAGTTTGGCATTTTCAGTAAATATGCTGTCCAGGTATAAAAGAAAAACATGAATACAATAATTTTAAAATGCCTTTTTTTCGTCCACATTATTTATTATTAGTATATAGTCATGTGTATGATGATAAACTACATCTGGCAACATGCTCAATGAAATTTAAATACTGACAATTTTGCCGACACCAAATGGTTAATACCAGTGTGATTGGGAAACCATTGACTTGCATAATCATGATTGATTTGTTTTTTAAGACTTATCAACACCTTGCAGGTTATTTAAAGCCAGAAAATATTTTCTGATTGCAAGTATTATTTTTGGGGGAAGATACTGATTTAGGAATACAAGTCTTACTAATTAGCCCATAGCTGGGGGGAAGAGGTGGATTCATATCTTTCGTAAGAATATTTGCATCTAAGTGAATATAATAAACCCAACTAGAATTGGAACTCAGGTTTCTGATTAACAATTCCAAGCTTTATATAGGGAATCATTTTATTACTTAATAACAATAGAAAATAGAACACCCACTTTATGTCCACTAGAAATTTATCTTAATATTTAATGTAAATATGTCCTGAAAGTTTTGCCTACATCAGTTGGTTAATACCAATTTGAGTGAGCAAACATTGACTTGCATGATACAATCTGACATAGTTGATTAATTCCTAAATGGATTAGTCTATGACTTAGTAACAATAGAAAACCGATCCCCCATTTTATATCTAGTAGAGATTTATATTAATATTTAATGCAAATAAGTTCTGAAACTTTTGTATACATCAGTGGCTAATACCAGTTTGATTGTGAAAACATTGACTTACATGATACAATCTGACATTGTATGCATCTATCAAGGCTTGTTCTAAAGCTATCTTCAAGTTGTCTTTGTTTGGGCTGGCTGCAAGGAATTTAATGATGTCTAGAACATGTCCAAAACATGCTCAATGAGATTTAAATCTAGTGAGCATGTTACTGGAATTTGTGTCTTGTCACCAGCACATTATGGAGTGGTGCATTAACTTTCCCAAAACAAATCTGAAAACCTTTTAAAGATGTAAAAAGAAAAATCTGTCACACCTGTCAAGGAACATTGCAATTTCACTAGTTATCAACAGGACACACCCAATACTATCACAGAACCACTACCAATTTGTAAAATACTTACTGACAGACAAGATCATACAGTCTCCTTTGAAAGTGGTATTCACAGTGTACCTGAAAGAGTTGGAAACATAACTTATCTGGTCAGGGAACATAGTATCATTCTTCAATGGTCCTGGGGCAATGTTTTCTACAATAACTGACATCTTGGTTCAAATAATGGTTAGTCCTGGGTATGACAATAAAATATACCCAGCAACAAGGCTGGGTATATTTTATTGCTTCTTACTAGCCAAATCTAGTAACACATTCTTCACATGAAGTCCTGTTGACCACTAGTGAAATTGCAATGTTCCTTGTCAGGTGTGACATTTTGTGGCAGATTTTTCTTTTCACATCTTTGTTTGCAAAGTTTCCAGATTTATTTTGGCAATTTAATTCACTACTCCATAGTATGCCAGTGACAAGAAACAAATTCCAGTAACATGCTCACTAGATTTAGATCTCGTTGGGCATGTTTTGGACATGTTCGAGTCATCAGGAGATTGGAGGTTTTGAGAAATATGGAACCACTTGATCAAGAGATTGGAGGTTTTGTTATTCCCAGGTCCACCCTAACTTGGGGTGGTAGCACCTGCTAGGGTCCCATCTATAAGCAAATAGTGAACCCCCCACAAACAATAATAAAACACTATGAAAGTATAAAAATAAACTTTTATAGAAAAATACCAGCAATATTTGTTTATATAAATTGCCAACAATATGCACATGCTAAAAAATTGTAGTGACCTCACCCAATCCATTTAAAATACTACCAAACAACCAACATAAAAGAACTTTTATCACATTAAGCCAGATAATATCCAACAATTTCTTACATTAAACTGTATTCCAAAACATATCTTCAACAAAACCACAATATAAAACACAGACAAGACCGCTTCTAGTAATTATGTCCACACAACTATGTATATGCACAAATGCTGAGTATCATCTACCATGTATTCAATTGTGAAAGCAGAACAACATATATCATATTTTTATTACTTCAAGGCTCACAAGAAAATTAAATTTCAGCATTAAATGACCCATAAAAAGTTGATATCCCATTAAACAAGCAAATCAAATAAAAAATATCTTTATTTTGGTCTATACTTTGCACCTGAAGTGTCATTGGCTAATTTAATCCTGAAATATCATTGGCTAATTTAATCCTGAAATGTCATTGGCTAATTTAATCATTTAATATGAGCTAAACACCTCCCACTAGGTAGTGTCAACCTTAATGGGGCTGTTGCTACTATTATATTAACTGGTGGCCATAATAATAACTACTTTGTAAAAACATGACACTTTTTTTATATAAAACAATTACCAACAATAAATATTTATAGTAAAATGATAAACAATACATATTTATAGGAGAATAGTCAACAATACATTTTATCTGTAGTTGAAGGCATACAATTCCATACAAAATATTTAGATTTCAGCATTAAATAACCCATAGAAGTGTTGATATGCGGCCAAACAAAATCAACCAACCAACATGAAAGAACTCTTTCATGGCATTAATCCATATAATATCCTACAATTTCTTAAAGAAATCAAACTGTATTCTAAAATATAACTTCAACAAAACTACAACATATAACAGACATATCACTACCTCTAGTAATTATGTCCACACAACTATGTATATGTACAAAAGCTGAGTATCATCTACCATGTATTCAATTGTGAAAGCAGAATAACATATTTTTATTACTTCCAAATTAAAAAAAAAATAAAATTTTGTCATTAAATAAGGAGTTATGCTGTTAAACAGATAAATCAGTCAATCCACCAGTGGAATATGCTCTGATGAAATATACTTCGTCATTGGAAACTTAGCATCTTTGTCATTTACTCTTGGTATCATTTTTACATCAGCTGTAGGCAACTGTAGTCTTCATATGCTGCTGATATCTGTCCAGAATTCACATGCTCCTGGTATTCCCTTAATGACACATAATGAAGAAAGAAAAGTCAGACATATTGAAGGCGAGAAGGACAGAGGGAAACAGTGAGTAACCTACCTAAATGAATGCCAGAATAAAGAATAGGAGGGATAATAAAAAGAAAAACATTGCTAAGAGCTACAAAGGATAAGAAGTTGTGGAGAGTCAGGATCAGCTACAACTTAAAGTGACACAGTACACAGAAGAATAAGAAAGTTGCTTGAAAAAATCTTCAAGCATTTACCACCTCAGAGATAAAGTGTCTTATCTTTCTGAATCCAACAATCATACTGCCATCAAATAGTGTTAAATAATATCTATGTCTACTAGCTGCCACAGTTACACTACCTCTTTACCTATTGCACATGCTATCTAAATAAGCCCATTTCTGCAATATCTTTACTCATTAGGCACAAACACAGGCTTACTAGTATATAGACAAGTTAATTAAACATGTTAATTAAGAAAGTAACAAAACAAAAACAATCAGTTTTAATCAAATATCTATCATTGAAAAACTGCTACATAATACACATTATTTAAACATATATGGGTGTTTACCATCTGAAAAGAAATATAAATCAAACACCAAGTTAAACTCATATATGAAATTTTGTGTTAAACATCCTTCCCCCTAACAGACACTATATTTTCATTCATACTTACCAATTAACCCATATATATATATATATATATATATATATATATATATATATATATAGGAAGCCTGGTGGAGTAGTAGATAGCAGCTTGGATTGAGGTATTGGAGAGCAGAGCTCAAATTCAATTGTAATCCATTACATTCACTTACGGGCTAATACCCTTGGGAAAGGTATGAATACTCTTCTTCTCTCCCCCAGCTATGGGTAAATAGCAGGACAGACTGGGTTCTATAGCCTTGGATGGCAACCAATCTAGGAGAAGACAACTCAGAATTCAAAACCTGTGGAGGGTCATTTGTGGACCTTGTGGCACATAGTGCACCAGGTCTCTGTATTCAGCCCTTCAAAAAGTGTGGTTGGTTCTGCACAAAACCTTCACCACTATAATCAAATCATATGTGCAAGTGTCTGGCTGTCAGTTCCTTAGAACTGAGCTGCTTGAACCTCATACATCAAATACAATGTGAGAGATCACCATATATATATATATATATATATATATATATATATTATGAAATGGACTAAGTCCAACAATTATTTTAATATATTTTATTGTTATAAATTATTTATATAGACATAAATATTTAAGTAAATGCTCTGTTTATAATAATCAGTATTAACAACATTTACCAGCCTGAATGTCTGAGAAATTTCATAGAAAATATACATCCTCCAGCAGGAATCAAACCTGTATCCTACACAGAACTATCATATAACCTAATGTGCTATACTGTTTTAGCTAACCAGCCTTTGTCGCTAAAATGGTATAGCACGTCAGGCTATATGATGGATCCATCTAGGATACAGGTTTAATTCCTGTTAGAGTTTGCATGTTTCTCAAAGCAACCCTTAATTCAGGCCTGACAACTATGCAACTGGGGTTCTCGACTTGGGGTGGGCATGTGAAAATCTAAATTATTACTAAATAAAAATTTCAGTGAATATTTTTAGCAAGGAACTTGTTAGTAATGTCCAATAATTAGTTAATTAGTACCTATACATACTATTAGAAAGCAGCTTACAATTATTATTTCCATAAATACAAATGTACAAAGAAAAAACAAAAATAACCTCCTCTATCATAAAATAACTAAATGCACAAAAATTACTTTACTCACCATAATTTAGACATTTCAGATGACATTGCAAAAATAATAAGTTAATTTGTTTATAACAATTAATTACAGAAAATATAAAATTGTATAATAAATCAATTTCGACATTTTACAAAATTGTGTATGAAAATATTTTTAACAAAAATGTGAATTTCAAAGAAACAATAATTTTGATAATCTTTACAAAATTTATTGTAATTTCTGTTATATGTACAATTTGTTCCACAGAAAATGAAAAAAAATACTTATTTCACATTATGATACAATAATAGATATTACCAGTATACACAGTTTTAATAATTAAAATCAAGAACACAAAATTAATTAATATGGTATTTTGGGGAGTTAACCAATTAAATATATGTAAAAAGGAGGGAAATTGAAAATAAAAAATATCTGGTAAATATTTTTACTACTTGAAAAAATATTAATTTTTATTACTGATTGTGTAGTCTTAAAAAGAACTGTATAAACATTATTATCTTATAAATAAAATTTTAAGATAATTTCAAAACTTTTAGTGCTGCTTCCTAAGTTGTTTTAGGTGAATCAAACTAATTTTTGAAAAATATATTTGACAATATAATACCATGCTCTCTTTTTATATTTAAATAATACATTTAAAGATTTTTGTCAAAGAAATTCTGCAAGTTTTCAATTTAACAACACCAAACATTATAAAACAGAAAAACACCCACTGAACTGTGGTATCCAGTAGAATTTTTAAATTAACACAATCTATTTCTTTCAAAAAATGTTCATATTCTTGAAAATAAAAAACTAGTATTATTAAATATTTCCTCTTCTGTAGAACAATCTTTTCTTGTAACATAGCCTGCTTTATACAAAAATTACATTTTAATATCTTTAGGGATTTTAATATCTTTAGGGATACTTATTTCAAGGTCTGGTAAGTTTTTATATGTTTGTCATGTTTTGTTCATCCAGCAATGTTCATATTTTGAGCAATTATGGTTGGATCAAAGTTGTATTCTTTGACACCAGCATTTAATTTAAGAAGTAGTTGAGGTTTTTCAATATGAAATTTTTCAATAAAATTTTGAACTGTTATAAAATATACACCTCCAGAACTTTGTCTTAATTTTCCAAATTAATTTTCTAAATAGTCAGTGGTAAATTCATCAAGCATAACAAAATTAAACCTGCTGTTTAGCAAATATCTGCAAACATCAATTAAGCCATTACATGTATGTTCAATGACTAAATTAATATCTCTTGTTTATGATTTCATTCTTCATCCTTGCTTTTCTTCCATTCTTTTTGTCATTTTCCTAAAATTAGAAAGAAATAACAGATGCTCATCATCTAAATGTGATATCTAATTTTTTTCAGTTGTTCATTTTCCTTAGTGCAAGCATGTATTTCTGAGATGAGGTATTATTTTCAGAGGGAAAATTAGCAGGAGATAACTGATAACTGACATCCATCAAACATGGCACGTGGAACTAGAACAGTCTACCCTAGTGATAGAAATAAAAAGTTCACTTCGAAATTCCAACCACCTGAAGAAGGCCGGAGCATACAACAGCCGAAATGTTGTGACAAATATGGTGACAAAGATGAGGACAATAGTCCGACTAATGTAAATACTGTAAGCATATATTTCTTTGACAGAGACAATTTTTAAAAATTTTGATATTTTTTCAATGAAATTAACTATGTCTGTAGTATCCTCTCCATTTAATAATGGATGTTTTTGAATGGCAGCTACAGTTTGATCACAAAAACCTTTTAAACAATGGAAAATATTTTGTCACTCAACAGGTTTTGGGTTACATTAGTTAATTTCAGCACCTTAACAAATTGTTTTTGTTCATACTTAAAAAGACCTTTTACAATTTCCCCATTTTGCTGTCATCTTTTTTCCTTCAGAATAAAACAGTAAATCAGAAGTCAGTTCAGTAATCCAATTATTCCAAATATTTTTAAAAAGGTGGACATGATCAAAAAAGTAAGTTCAATCAATTTTTAGTTATCCAAGGCTTATTAAAAACAGTGTCAATTTTTTCTAAAAAAGATTGATGGATACTGTTGTTGTCACACACAATTGCAATTTCTTGACCATTTAATTGTTTGACTGCATCAACAATATATAAAAATTTTCATATAAAAAAGTTGCATCTAATTTTACAATTGGGATCATTTTAAATAAAATATTTGGTCCTCCATTTAAACATTTTACCATGATGACCAATACTGTTTTTGCTCATCCCTCAGAATTTTCAACCAAACCGAATAAGTTTCTTCCATGATATTGTAGTGCTACTTTGACATACACTTCATCTACTAAAAGAATACACTTTCTGATTTTCAGAAATTTTACTAAAAATATCACCAAAAAAATGAAAGTCATCTAATTTTAAGACTTTTGCTGTCAAAGTTGATAATGTTCTCACAGTGGGTAAGATTCTGATAAGAATATTGGTATCATAATGTTTTTTCCCCAATCCTTTATGGTAACATAACATTAGTATATTCTCTTAAAATTTTTATCTTATTATTAATTTTTAAGTTACTAAGATAACGAATTGCTTCATTGATTTGTGACCAATGCTGGAACATTGATATTCAACTTTTTGAAAGAGAAAAAATTGTTGTAGATATATGTTATAGAGTAGTTTCACAGTGGAGGCTTGTATTTCACTAAGTCAGTCCTAAAAAGGTTCGACGTACAAAACGTTAGGACCTGGATATAATAGTTAATGACACAGCAATCTAGTTGTGGTGGTGGATACTTTAATGTCCGACATCGACTGACTGACCAACTCACCGAGTTCACTGGCGACTGCTACTACTACTACTTATTATATGTGGGAGAGTCTATTAACAATAGAATAGGTATGTTCCAGTATAACAATATACCAGCATATATCAAATCTCAAGTTTTCAAAAATTTTAATTAAAAACATTGGAATAACTCCAGTGAAAAAAAATCAGTAGATTGATTGAGTTATAGTATGTAACTTCGGACACAAAATCTTCTTGATCAATATTCTGATACAAATTTTCAAAAGTGAGAATTTTGTCCTTTTCTAGAAACTGTGCCAAATCACTATTTTGCACATTTCACATAGAAGCAGAAATTTTATTTGTTGTTCTTGGTTTGTGTTGAGGACTAGGTAATACATTTGATAACAAATGATCAAATACTGATGGTGGATTTTTGTGTCATATTTTTCCTCTAATAATCATGGTTTCAGAATCAAATAGAAAATGCCTTACACAAACAACAGTATTTGGTTTGTTAAGCGTGTTGTCTCAAGGTATAACCTTCAACCATTATTCTCACTCATTCTGATCCTGGAGAATACAAAACCTTATTTTGATCATCATAGTTACCATGACAACCTGTTACACAGGACTTTTTGACCATTTTTAGACAGGTTTGGTGTTACTGAAATTAAAAAATATTAACTAAACTATTATTTTGTAAAAATTACATGGTATTGAAAGTGTATGAAATATATATTCTGAGGTCTGGAGGGTTTGGATTTCTGAATTTAAAATTCAAAGTTTATATGAATGTGGGAATCTTTTAGAGACTAAAATGGATTAAGAAATGCCAGGCTGAAGGAATTTGGGATTCAGACACTGGAATTTTAGAGTTGGAAAAATTAAATTTTGGATGATTGTATTTTAGGGGGTGGTGTGGATCACTCACCTCCTTCTTCATAAAATACAATTATCTAAACAAAATTAACCAGTTTAATATTTTTACAGTATATTTTTTTTAAATTTACTTTAAAAATATTAAACTGGTTAATTTTGTTTTACATTTTTAGTAACAATGCTAGTAAAATTCAACATACATTTTTTAAATGCCAGTAAATAATTATTTTTTTAAAGTTTTTAAGTCAATATATTTGTTATTATGAAGAATAATAACATAGAATATTAAATTAAATTTTTATTCAATTTTTTCAAATTGGCAAATTTCTGTATAGTAAAATAGTAAAATTTGCCATGGAAAGATTTACATTCATTTTCTTGTTTTCTAACAAGACAGTAACATACTTCACATGTTATAAAGTAAACACAAATTATTCATTAAAAAATGAATTGTATAATCAAAATATTCTTTATTATAGAATAAGAATAAAAGCATAAATTAAAACTTTTAAATTAACTTTCTGTGACAAGACAATATTGTCTCTTCCATTTTTGTGGTATATTTTTAAGGATAGCTGTAAAATATTAAATTTATTACTGAATTTGATTTTTGACATTAACTTTATGTGATAATTTTTTTAATAAGTGTCATTTTTCATTTTGCAGTAAAATAAAAAATATTACATTTTTATTTTTATTTTTGAATGTCTTCTATTTATTTACAAAGGACAGAAAAATTCAACATACTTTTTAAAAAAAATACCTGTTATGTTAAAGAAAAACATATTGATAAAAAAGTAATTTTATACTGTTGTGGAGTAAAAAGTACACCTTTGGTGACTAGAGTCCATTACTATAAAGAGCTCCAGGTTGGAAGTAAGAAGGTAGACATTTCAAGTCAGTCAGTTCACTGTCTGACTTGCGACTGACAAGACCTCTGGGTAACTCAGTCAGGGATCTGTCTACATATAGAGACTCAGCTGAGTAGAACAAACAAGCAATGTGCTCCTTCCCTGCGTTTGCCAAGAATGGGTAAGTTTTAGACCAGCGGCTCAAGTGTATGCGCTTGTGTTCCCCACATTAAACCTGACCTTGTGTCACATCCTGTCTAAGTTGGGAGACCTTGATAAATATCTAGCCTTTAAAATTCAGTAAATACCTAGGCATTTGAATCATGGCAAGTACCTGAATCATTACACATAGGGAAGTATATTATATGAGTAAGAATGTTAAATTCTTAATGACGCTTGTGAATTTTGCATCAAACAGTTTGTTTAAAGATAAAATATGCAAAGTTCAAATAAAATAAATAAACACTATACTTCAGTATCTTAAATAAATAAACTTTGGTTAATCCAATGGTAAAACATAAAAATTTCTTTTAAACAAAATTAATTTCTTACTTCAGTTCCAGCAACAAACATTCACATGTTCTTCCTTAACTCCCAGTCACCACCTGTTAGCTCTACTTGATATAGTTATGGATTGCCTTGATATAATTAAATTGAATTAAAGTACCAAGCTCTGTTCCATCTTCAAGCAAAATTTTTATTCCAAAAAAGATTTCACTTGAAGATTGAACAGAGCTTGGTACTTTAATTCAATTTAATTCAAATAATTATATTGAAGTTTTCAGATCTTGTTTAGAAACATGAGAACTCTTATGTAGCATTGGAATCATACTTTTGAATAAATAATTATATTTATGCTCTACTTTTTTGTATCGAGCACTATTTTTTTAAAAATAATAAAAAATACTTTGGATTTACCTAACAAGTTCTTTTCCTATTTTCTATATATTTTATACACACACAAAATATATATATATATATATATATATATATATATATATATATATATGTATACTTACCAATTAACCAATATGTCATATATATATATATATATATATATATATATATATATATATACACAGGGTGAAATGGATGAATTGTTGTTAAACTTACACAAAAATGAAAATAATGCAGACATCTCACTTTAACAGATATATTTACCAAAATTACACAAAAATATCTTGAATTAGTAAAGACTAAATTTATTCAATAAAATCACCACTGGCTCAACCATGGCCTCCAGACAACCTTGGAATCTCCTGCAACTTTTCTGGGCTGACTCCTTTTTTAAGTTGGTGAATGCCACCATAATCCTTGCCTTCTGTTTATCTTTGGTGTTACAAAGATTTTTGTTGGTCTCTTTCTCTCAACTGCACCCCACACATAATAATCAAGGGGGTTTGCAGTCTGGGGAATTATGTGGCCAGATCTAAGAGGTGATGTGGTCACAGAAATTGTCTGACACCCATAACTCAGTCCTTCTGTTTGTGTGACATGATGCAGAATCCTGTTGCCAGATATAGAACCTTCCAGCAGTTACCCTCTTGACCCTGGGCAGCACTACCTCCTCAAGGCACTTGATGTAGGCCTCCATGTTAAGTCTGAGACCCTGTGGGAAGATGAATGGAGGTATAACATTGCCATCACTTGTGATCACTCCAAACATCATGATGTTGACTGGATATATCAACCAACCCTTTTCAAATCCTCTGCACTGTGCTCAGATTGACAGCCAAACAATCTGAAATCTTTGTATTGGTACTTCCAGTGTGATATAGCACACTGTTTCCAAAATTCTGATAGAGTGAATTGTGTTATAGTGCTCTTTTTCTCACAGACATTGAGAAAAATATTGTATATATTGTACAGTCGAGAAAATCAAAAACAAACAACATGTATGCACAAAATTAAGAATAGACAATGGCGACAGTTTACCCATCGCACCATGTGTGTGTGTGTGTGTGTGTGTGTGTGTGTGTGTGTGTGTGTATATATATATATTCCTATCAATTAACCATTATAAATATATATAATATATTGGTTAATTGGTAAGTATATATATATATATATATATATATATCAATTAACCCGTATATGATAAAAAATATTTATAATATATATACATACTTACCAATTAACTAATATATATATATATATATATATATATATATATATATATATATATATATATATATATATACCACTTAACCAATATATTATAACTTACAATAGAAATAGTACACAGAAATGTGAGCAAACATAAAAGCCAGGAGCAAGAAAACATTTTCACATTATTTTCAGACCCCAAACCTGTGTTATTAATCTTTTTACTGTATTTCCATTTATGAATGAAAAAATTATCAACTATACAGAGCCAGTCTTGTTTGGCCAAATATCAAAGCACAAGAAAAAAAAAAAGGAAAAGATTTTGTTTTACTCGTAATTGGCAGCAACCACCTGCTGCAAATAATTATATTTTCCTCCTAACAGCTTCAAGTACACATAAACACACACACATACACAGACACACACCTATGGAAAGTGATCCACAGTTAGACCGAAAAACATTCTTCTTGTAGTCTGAATAGAGATAATTTAACAAAATGGTAAATTACCCGTCTTTTAATTAACAATGCCACAAAAATGACATTTATTAAAATTGACATCACAACAAATAAGAAAGTAAATTCATTAAATCCTAAGGATGATATGAATAAACATTGTAACTAAATATGCAAGTAAAATGATCAATTCTCTGTACCAATCCAGTAATTACCTTACTCCCCATGTTATCCTCTATCTTTATAAGAGCCAGATCAGGTCAAACTGTTACCATATTTGTGCAGGAGTTGCCCAGTCCTGACTTTTCAGTCTTATTAGTTAAAAACCATCTCCAACTCTTTGCTGGATTTTTGAATTATTTTCCATCCTCCAACTTCTCTCTCTCACAGGTGAGATGTGGCAACCCTCTCACTGCTCTATCGCTACTTCCATGGAAAGTGCTTGGATGAACTACATTCCTTGGTTCTACCAGGTGTAACCTTCACAACTTGATCCTACCTTATTACTTACATTGTAGCTATAGTGAAGAAAATGGTGACTTACTTCGTCAAACCAAGCGACAGCGCGTCGCGTGTATTCTACGATGGAAAATGTGGCGAAAAAAAATTATTTACCAAACAAAACGGCACGTATTCTGCATGACATGCTGAAGATGGAATATTTGAATTAAAAACAAGTCCTTCGCAGGAGTTGCTATAAAAGTATTTTCATATGCAAAATACTGAACATCCTCTCCCAGCTGTTGACAAATGGAAAAAATGCTCGACCGATAAAAGCAGTTGGTGTTCTCGAATCGAGGAGCAAAATTTGGGTATTTTGGCTACCACATTTGTTGGAGAATGAGTTATTTTTCAGACCAGTTGTGTGCATTGTGATTTGTGAGATAGTACCTGCGAATTGAGTTTTCAGCATTTCTTTCTGCCCCCCACCCAATGTTCAAGTCTGAACTTAGTGATTTATTCTCTGTGATGTGGAAATAATCTGTGACAAACATTTCCTTTGCAATCCCAGATCGCTTATAGTAGCAAACCACCCACACTCCTTCAGCAAGAAATTCCACCCAAACAGCTTCTTCCAGCAAACCACTGCCCTGTGGAACGGATGTCCAAGAGGATGTGTCCCCAATCATTACAATCTTAACCTGTACAAGTCTAGAATTAACTGTTAGCTTCCCCTCCTATCCATACAAACTACCCTTAATTCAACCTTCTACTTCAAGTGACCTCTAAATCTTTTACAGGGTGCACCTTACTGTAAAAAAAATCATATTTACAATTCATTTTTAAACTAGTTTAAATTTCATGAGGAACAAACTGCAGATAGAAAAGGAATTCAGTAAATATACAAAAAATAGAAAGGTGATAAGACAAGGATGTGTCTTCTCACCAGACTTTTACAGTGGGGTGATTCTCAGAGAATTAAAGGTCCTACCCGGATTCATTATTGGCTGCTACAATCTTAACAACATAAGATATGCAGGTAACACAGTGTTGATAGTAGACAGAGAAAGGAAAATACAGGAACTCCTATAAAGGAAAGCAAGAAGAAAGGAATAAACATCAGTTGCAAGAAGATAAAATATATGGATGTCAGCAAAAGGAAAACACCCAAGATGCAGACTATGAATCAGAGGCATCAAAATCAAGCAAATACAAAAATGTAACAGTCCTTCCTCTATGGCAGTGAATCAAGCATTTACAAAAACTGAAATACCTTGGAAGTGTTTTAACAGTCCTCCTATATGGCAATGAATGAACCATGTACAGCAACTGATATACACACCTGATCAAAAATTTAAGACTGCTTGAAAAATTTTTATAAGAGACTGTTTGTCATGGATACATTATAAACTTTTTCTTACTTAAGGTTACTAATTCTATAATCTAAAAGGTTATGTAGACAAAAATTTATAATCCAATCAATTTATTCAGAAATGGACATTTTTATAAAATGAGGTGTTTTATACTTGATCAAAATTATAAGACCAGGGGGTATATATTGTTAGATCTAGGGTAATTCCAATGTTTTTAGTTCATTTAGAGATTAGCAATCACTGCATAAAGGTGTCACCATGCCTAAAACAAGCAAATTTACTGAAGTTGAGCATGCTCAAATTCTAGATTTCCATAATCAAGGTTTGTCACAGCGAGCGATTGCAGCTAAGATAAATCGCAGTAAAACTGTGATTAGCAACTTTCTAGAGAACAGTGCAAATTATGGAAACACAAAGTCTACTGGTAGGCCCAAAAAAATTTCTCCAGCATTGAGTAGGAGAATAAGACAGGTCATTGTGAAAGCCAGTAGACTTTCTTCTAGTCAAATTAAGGCAGCCACAGATGCTGATTGCAGTCCAGTAACCATCAGATGACACTTACGACAAAAAGGTATTGTAAATAAAAGGCATGGTAAATAAAAAGCACAAACAAATTCCTCAGCTGCTTCCATGTCACAAAGTGAACCGTTTAAGGTTTGGTCATGAATACCAAACATGGGACATTGAGAAGTGGAAGAATGTCCTGTTTTCTGATGAGAAAAAAATCAATCTAGATGGCCCTGATGGCTTCCCAATGATATTGGCATAACAAAAACATGCTTCCTGAAATTTTCTCCTCACGTCAAAGTGGTGGAGGGTCTCTAATGGTATGGGGTGCCTTTTCTTACAGAGGGATGATGGAGCACCAGGTGGTGCAGGGTCGTCAGACAGTGGCTGGTTATGTTAGCATGCTACAAAAAGCATTGTTGGTGACATTTATGTGGAGATGGATAGTTATTCCAACAGGATAATGCTGCAATACACGCTGCATGCCAGGCCTCAACCTTTCTACAAGAAAATGAGGTCCATCACTTGAGACAACCTGCATGCTCACCGGACTTGAACCCAATTGAAAATGTTTGTGGATGGATGGCAAGAGATGTTTATCAAAATGGTAAACAATATTCAACAAAAAATGAACTTCCTGAAGCTATCTTCAGAAGCTGGAGCAATATTTCTCACAGCTTAATGGAAACACTAATTTCTAGCATGCCCCAAAGAATTTTTGAAGTCATCAAAACTGTTATTAAATTTGGTTGTTGAACGTTAGTTGTACACTTCTCATACAATTTTGTAGAATTTTTGTCTCTGGTCTTATAATTTTGATCACGTGTAAAATGCCTCATTTTATAAAAATGTCAATTTCTCAATAAAATGTTCGGATTATAACTTTTTGTCTACATAACCTTTTAGATTATAAAATTAGTAACCTTAATGTTTAAAATTTTTTCATGAAAAACAATCTTTTTAAAAAGAGTTTTCAAGTGGTCTTAAATTTTTGATCAGGAGTGTATATCAGAAGACAGGAAGGTTTCATTAGAAAAAAAAAGAGCATTGGACAGTCATGTAATATTGGACTTTCTATATAGATAGAGAATGCTGGACAATTTCCTCATAGATGAAGAAGAGACTTGAAGAAATGTGTTTCTACAGAAAGATTCTGAAAATACCATGGACTGAACATTTTAGTAACAACAAAGTTTGAGAGAGAATGGAAGCAAAAAGGTCACTTGTGCTTAAGTTCAGAAAGAAAGAGTTGAAAATTCTACACTAGAGAATTACAAAGATTTGTACCAGATAACAGAAATAATGCCTCTTGAGGACTACCAACAGCAGCAACAGTTAAAATGAATATCACAAGTAACTCAGAGAAAAAATAATGATGTAATCCTGATGATGACATTCCACACTACTTCAAATACAGGATTAAGAAGGAAACTCCTGTCAATACTGTAAAGAGCAATATAAGCTACTGGGCTTAACTCTAGAAAACTAACCATGGTACCAAGTGCAAATTTTCCTATTTTTAATTACAATTTTCAGTACCTGATTTTCTTACCTAAATAATGTTTTTCAGTTCCTATTAATGTTAACTCAATTTACAATGTTTGAAATGCCTGCATGTAAAATATTTCAAATAAAGATTTATATTTAATTTTTTATTTTTTGATATTTTCAAAATCGGGTATGATATACCCATTGTTAGTAGTGGTGTAACTTTAATTGATGGTTAGTGATCTAGGATTAAGAAACATATATTCCTGAAAAATTGTTTTAAGAGAAAGATTTTATAAATTTCAACAGGCAACAGTACTGACTGCTCCATCATTGAATGCCAAATGTTTCCTTATAAAGAAACAGCTAATATTAATATTGTTTACAAAAGTATGGACACAAAATGGAGTAAGGTGTTTCATACTCATGAATTATATAAGAGCAATCCTGATTGGTTTACTTTCTATCATATACATGTCCACAGCCTATGAAAAGAAGTTTTAAGTATATAGTTTAGGTGTCATATAATCTGATCCCCAACTTTAGTCCACCCGACATTGTTCCTTGAGATTTAAGGTTGTGCTGAATTGCTACTGAATATCAGTTCCTCAGTATGGTAGTGAATGTTGGACAATCTCGTTACAGAAGGAGAGACTTCAGGCAATAGAGATGTCATTCTACAGAAGGATGCTGAGGATACCATAGGAGAACATGTATGCAACAAGGAATTTTGAAGGAAAATGAAAACAAAAACACTTATAGTTAGAATTAGAAGGAGACAATTGAAATTTCTAGGGCATATAATGAGGAAAGAAGGGTTAGAAAATTTGACACTCACAGGACATACTAAGGCAAGAGGGACAGAGAAAAGTAACAAGTAACGTATGTAACAGGCTTATGTAAATGCATGGTGGAAGAGGAAAGATTGTAAAAGAGCAAAAATTGATAAGAACTATGAAAGATAGGAAGTTGTGGAGAGCCATGATTGTCCATGTCCTGAAGGGACACGGTTCATAGTACAAGGCACTTTAAAACTGTTTAAAAGACAAAACAGTAAATTCCCTCTGCTTTTTCTGGAAATACTTTCATGCTAATTGTTCAAATAAGTTCTTCACTATGGTTCTTAGCCTTCATTAAGTGCAGTGCTAGAATAGCAACAAGGTTTCATCAATTCACAGTTGCACTAGCTAGATGTAACTGTAAGTTCTATACTAACAGTTTCTTTTCTCACACTTCTCGCTTATGGAACTTCAGCTCCATTCTTTCCAGTCAACTGTGAAAATTTAAATGCAATATCAATCACTATCTACTGTCCTCCTGATTACTCTTCTTTTTTTTCTCCTCCCTTAGTAATGTTTCTGTTTCTAATTCTTCCACACCCAGTAACCCCATGTGTCTTAGTTTCTGTAGTTTCTTGCTTGTTGGCTGTTGTGGCATATGGGGGCTTCCTTATTTGCTCAGTTCAGCAGTAATAGCAACAGAAGAAAGCCAGCAGGGTACAAATGAAAGTCCCAGAAATCATAAAAATGCTGACCAAGCCCTATCGGTCTCTTTTCCACTCTTCCTTTTCTGTGACTACTACCTTCAAGGCCAGCTTGAAAGACTACTCACAACTCTTGCTGCACAAGACACATGGCCTGCCTGCCAGCTTGACCTGAGATTTCTCATTCCTCATGGGAACAAGCAGAGAAATCTCCCTTCAAGACATCTACCCAAAGAAGAAACTACTCACAACTCTTGCTGCAGAAGACACATACCAATCCTAGCAGATTGACACATAGATTTTCTGTTCCTCATGGGAACAATCAAAGAAATCTCTCTATGAAACATCTACTCAAGAGAAGAACTTTAACTAGTAAACCTTTTTTCCCACAAAATTCCACCATCTTACATTCTCTTTTCAACCACAAATAAAAGCTGTTAAACAATTATTTCTAGCTTTGGATTTGTTCTTTCCACTCCATACACTGCTAGTCCTGGGTATGACAATAAACAACAGCTACTAGCAATACGTTTTTATTTAAAAAATTACCAACAATACATATTTCTAGTGAAATTACAAACAATACCTATTTATAGTAAAATGACCAATACATTTTAACTGTTGCTAAAGGCAAACAATTGCATTCAAAATATTTACATTTCAGCATTAAATAATCCATAGAGGTGTTGATATGCCGCTAAACTAAATCAACCAAGCCAAACTATATATCTATAAAATATGCATTTACCCTGAAAGTATAAAAATATGTATAAAATATCTGTAGTTGAAGGCATAAAATTATGGCCAAAATATTTAGATTTTGTCATTAAAAAAAACTATAGAGATTGTTATGCCACTAAACAAAATCAAATAAATCTATACACTGCCAAGCACACACATGCAACCAGGAAAAATTCCTACTGCTTGGCTTGGGGTGAAAAAATATAAATGTATATGGTCATATAAAATTTTCCTATTTTAACGAAAGAAAGTTTAAGAAGGTAAGCTTGCTAATCTGTTGAATTAAGGAGATCACAGATTTAAAAGAAGAAAAAAGTTAAAATTTAAAACAGATTTGTTGAATGCCTGATCAGAATTCATCAGCTTCCACACTAGAGAAAAATATTTCTCTCTTTTATAAGCTGGTTGCAAACTAAGTATTGGCTGGCCGCTCATATCCAAACAAATATATCTGTCTATTAAGGTGTCTAACCAATTCCTGCTGTGGAGGCCTACTTGGGCACATTTGTATTTGTTCTACACTCACAGACCTCCCTCCTGTGATTTAAACTGCAACTATGCTGAGTGAACCCTAGTTACAGTTTCTGAGAGAGAATGCATTATGTGATGTGACCAACGATCTGAACAAAGTTTTTAGGCATTTTCCAAAGGGATCACCATCCCAGGCCAACAACATCAAGGAGTCAGCTTCCTGACAAATTTATCACAGTGAGATTTGAACTCAGGTCTTAAGGTCAAAAAGCAAACATTCTAACCTCTCAGCCACATGTCTTGGTTGCAAACTATGTCCACTCTGTAATAATTGTTCTGGGTATCTTTTTTAGAGTGAATGTCTAATGATAAAAACAGGAAAACAAATGCATACAAAAAAGTGCTGAGTTACTTTGGCATCCAATACTTAATGACTTTTGTTGATGTTGTTGGGCTGGGATGGTGATCCCTTTGGAAAGTGCCTAAAAACCACATAATGGGTTGACCCAAGACTTATGACTGAAATTGGGTAGATGAAAGTATTTGTGACCCAGCAATGTTTGCCCTAGAAAAATATCATTGTAACTGAGGGTTTAATTGTACTGGCCTTGTTCAGATGGTTGGTCACACCACATAATGCTTTCTGACATTTTTTATGCTTAGAAAGTGATGCAACTTCCTAATCACTTTCTTTCTCCCTTTTGTTTTTTTTCCATATTTCTATTAACAATAATAAAAACCTCACATAGCAATCAGCTATCTGAGATTGTATGACAAAAGTCTGCTTGTAGTAACACTAAAAATGATCAACTAAACTCATAGTTGTAAGCAAAGTTTAATAACTAAAATAAAAGAAAAATATTTTTAAATCCACTGAAAAGTATTATCTACTTATAATTTCTTTAACACCTCATTAACCTTAACACCAGCATTCTTAAGGACAAGTTAATCAGATAATAATGCCAGATATTTGGATAAATTAAAAACAAAAGATTAAAGATCCAGCAGCAAAGTGAAGAACAATCCTACATGCACTCACTGCTCTTCTATACCATTACCCTCCCAGACCAAATAGGGCTTTCAGTTCAGTCTTTTCTACCATTTTGCTGGAAATTAGGACAGGCTGGTCAACACCACACTCTTTCTGCCTGTTACAAAGAAGTGGGGAGGGTCTCTCTCTCCCCATTCCAACACTATCTTACCAATAACAGGGTTACAAGTTTGTATTTGTATTCTAAAACAATGCTGTTTCCCAAACAATCACCAAAGTTAAGCAATGTCAAGCTTGATCAGGATCTAGATGGGTGACCGTTTGGAAATATCAGGTGCTGTAAGCTTTGATGTACAGGTGGTGTAATGGATAGTGGCTCAAAATTGTTAATTGGAGAGCAGAGTTCCAATTCCAGTTGGGTTTGTTATATTCACTTACATGGAAATATCTTCAGGAAAGATAAAACTCCACCTCTTCTCACCCTCAGCTATGGGTTAATTAGTAAGAAATGTATCACTAAACCATTATTATCTGAAAAGAAAAAAATTCTTACAATCTAAAAATATTTTCTGGCTTTAACTAACCTGCAAAATGTTGATAAGCCGTAGAAAATGAATCAATCAAATGAAATCCAAAACAACATTTACAAAATGTTCATTCATTCATTCATTTTGAATATAAAAAACAACCTCCACATTGGTGACCATGACACAGTACAGAAATCCTGATGTGATAAGGAATTATTGGCACAGAAAAATTTATTTTTAAAAGCACAGAATAATATGGAAGTTCTGGCATGATTTGAAATTTTCAGCACTTGGAAATCTTTTTTCTCATTGAGAACACAACAAAGTAAAATAAACTGTTACAAAATGGAGTCACCAAATACATCCTCATCCAACTACCATATCATCCTCAAGAACATGACAACAAACAAAATTTTAACAATATATATATATATATATATATATATATATATATATATATATATATATATATATATATATGTTTGTATGTATGTGTGTTTCTCCTTACAGGTCTGATAAAGAAATAAGGAACATTTATAATATTTTCAGTGACAATGGGTATCCTGAAAATGTCATCAAGTGCACAGTTGAATACAAAATAAAATGCTTCATGGCTATGATAGTTTTTGGTCCTGCCTTGTGTTGCCAATATGTCAAGGGTCCTTACGTATAACTACAGAATGAACTCTTCATAACACTATGTATACTACGCCTCTCAAGAGAGAGGGTCGAATCAAGTCAAGCCGATAGTAGTTCACTCCAAACCAGACTGAAAGTCATACTAACACCTTCCACATCTTGTATTATTATTTCATGTAATATACCTTCGTTATTTCTACTCTTGTGTTCATGTTGTTCTTCCTTGGTCCTAACCTGCACCATAATACTATATTTGAAATTGCCTTGGCTGGGCAGGAAAAACCAGAAACTCGGCCTTACATCAGGTTTTTTTGGCAGTTATGTTACATGTTGTCTTCAGGAATAATTCAATTTTTTCCTCATTTATCAAGGATAGTTTGTCCTACCTCCAATATAGTTCTGTTGTTTATAAATTCAAATGTTAGTATGAAGCTGACAATGTAAGACAAACCAATCAACAACTCAAAACCCATATCAGACAACCTGCAAATATAAAACAGGGTATTTTTAATTACAATACATGTTGTACACAGTCTGTTCAGAACTTGATCATTGGTGAACATTTTCTAGACAATCAGGAGTGTGTGGCAAGATATAGTGATGATTCATTTAATGTCCTGTGCAGAGCTCGGTCAGCTCAGAACTTACACCTATTAGAAGCATTTTTTATTAAATTACATCAACCATTTCTGTGCAGACAGAAAAAGCATTTTGTTTGCTCTCTGTCAGTCTTTTAGGATATATATGAGTGATTTTTTTCCATTTTATAATCACTAGGAACCCTTAACATTGGCTCCTTTGCCAGTATATATTTTTCTTACCCTTCGTTTTTATTAATTTATATTTTAGTTGTGGTTTCTTTTTGTCTCCTCTTTATATTTTCTTTTCTCACAGTGCGAATTGTTATTCTGTCTATTTAATATTTACAAATGTATTCCTATGGATTGATAAAGACCAAGATTTGCTTCTACATCAGACCTGGAGGGATACATTCTACAGGATGTTGGAGACAAGTGGCTCTAAGTCATATATCTCATAGCACCGCATGGAGGGTACTTCAAGAGCGGCTCCTGTATCTGTATCATTTGCAATGTGTGCGTGCATGCTGATCACTCACCATGGAAGAACTTTTGTGATGGTTTATTGCACACACTTCCAAACCGTTGTTTGTCTCTTCACTCTTGTTTATGGATGAGGCAACATTTGGAAGAGATGAAATAACAAATTTACTCAACCAACATTTGATAGCAGATTGGAAGCCCCATAGTACAATATAGGCTAGACATCAGCATCAGTTTATGTTCAATGTGTAGGCTGGAATTGTAAATGGTTCTCCCAGCATGTCTTACAGGAGCTGTCTACAGGGATTTTATTTCAAACACACTTCCAAACTGTTGAACAATCACATGGTAAAGATAAGCACTCAGTTGTGGAGCAAGCTGAGTGAATAATAACTCAACCTTAGGAGAGCTATTTATGGTGCCATGGAGCATCTCGTTGTGCTAAAGTGGGATAGTCCATTGCTTGGGCTGTGATTGGCTGCTGGTACATGAGTAGAGGTATTTCTGTATAAATACCAGCTTGATTCATCAGTTAGTTTGCAGGGTTTGTATTAAGTTACAACCTGCTTTATTTTTGTCTGCCAGCTGGACGCTAGCTGGGACCCTTATGCCGGTAAGTGCTGTTTATTGTATTGTTATTCTACACAAACCTGCTAGGGGATGTACCCCTGCTAATACAAAGATGCATGCAGTTCATGCATGATGAGGATCCAGTACATTTTAGTCACATTGTCCATGATGCACTGGCTGACATTTACCATGAAAGATGGATAGATAGGGGAGGACCAGTTCCAGGGTCTGTACATTCCCTCAACCTCAATCCTTTGGATATTTATTTGTGGTGCAACCTAAAACAATTGGTTTATGCAGCAGACATTAATAATGCAGAAATGCTTCATCAACATGTCATGGAGGCCTACAAAACCATTCAACACTGTGAGGGATTATTTGAAAGGGTCCACCAGTCAGTGATCTGACAGATGCATGTGTGTAGAAGCAAGAAGAGGACATTTTGAAAATTTGTTATGAGTTACTGTAATGAAGTACAACAATGCCCTTTTGGAGATATGTTTATATGGACATTTTACCTTGTTTCGGTATCAAGGAACTTGCCTCCAAAGTTTGTAAAAGTATTTTTACTACACCCTGTGTATATAAAGTGGATACTGAGGTCAAAACTGAGTAACAATAGTCTGTTTCATGCTTAAATGCTATATTCAGGCCTTGTATATAGGGTAAGTAAATTCTCACTATTTTACCTTTTTTTTTAATTTGACACATACACATTGTTCATTTTTGATTTTGTCAACTACATAGTATACTAGTTGAACACTGTCTATGAATAAAAGAGCACCATGACACAATTCACTCTGACAGAAATTTTGAAACAGCATGGTGTACTGCTTAGCATTCACACCGGAAGCCCTAATATGAACATTTCAGAGAGTTTGAGTGTCAATCTGAAAGTGCAGAGAATTCAGAAAAAGTTGGATGATATATCCAGTCAACATCATGGTGTTTGGAGTGATCACTACTGATAACGACATTATGCCTCCATTTTCCCACAGAAAGACTCAACACAGAGATCTACATCATGCCTTGAAGAGGTAATGCTGCTCTGGGTCAAGAGGATGGCTGCTGGAAGACCCCTATGTCTGGCAACAGGACTCTGCACCATGCCACACAAGCAGGAGAACCCAGTTATGGCAGTCAGAGAATTTCTGCAACCACATCACACCTTATACCTGGGAACCTAACTTCCCAGACTGCAACCTCCTTAATTATTATGTGTGGGGCATAGTTCAGCGAGAAACCAACAAAACTCTTTGTAACATTCAAGATGAAATGAAAGTAAGAATTATAGCAACATTCGCCAAGATAAACAAGGAGACAGTTCAGAAGCATTGCAGGAAATTCCAAGGTCATCTGGAGGTTAATGGGAATTTTATTGAATAAATTCACTCTTTCGTGTTTCAAGATATTTTAGTGTAATTTTGGTAAATATATATGTTAAAATGAGATGTCAGTGTTCTTTTCCTTTTTGCATCATTTACACGACAATTTATCCATCGCATCCTGTATAGCTGTTAAAATGAGATGTCAGTGTTCTTTTCCTTTTTGCATCATTTACACGATAATTTATCCATCGCACCCTGTATATCTGTTAAAATGAGATGTCAGTGTTCTTTTCCTTTTTGCATCATTTACACGACAATTTATCCATCGCACCCTGTATATCTGTTAAAATGAGATGTCAGTGTTCTTTTCCCTTTTGCATCATTTACACG
>CAHIKZ030005491.1:760000-782500 GCA_903632075.3 Acanthosepion pharaonis | reverse complement strand
CACAATAAACACACGCACACACACACACACATATATATATATATATATATATATACACTCACACACATGTATATATTTACACATGTGTGCATGCACACACACATATATATATACGTGCATATATATATATATATATACACACACACATATACGCACACAAACATATATATACACACAGACATATATAGACATATATACACACATATATGAATATACACATATACACATATATATACATGCATATATATACACAGACACATATATATATATATACATATATACATGCACATGTACATACACACACATATATATATATATACATACATATATACATGCACATGTACATACACATATATACATACATGCAGATATATACACACACACATATATATACATACATGCAGATATATATACACACACACATATATACATACATGCAGATATATATATACACACACACACATATATATACATGCACATATATATATATACACACACATATATATATACATGCACATATATATACATACGCATTTATAAATATATGCACATATACACACATACACATATATGCATATACATACATATATACACACATACACATATATGCATATACATACATATATACACACATATATATATATATATTGCACTTACACACACACACACATATATGCATATACATATATATATACACATATATATATACATATATATTACACTTACACACACACACACACATATATATATATATATATATATATATATATATATATATATATATATATATATGCACACATACATATCAAGTGAGAGATATAAATATGTTTATATGCAAATACACATATATATAGAATTATTATATAAATACAAGAGAGAGATGAAGAGAGAGAGAGAACAATATGTATTTATAATACATAAATAAAAGGTCATTGTAAATTAAATTAACTTTAGAAATGCTTTGACAATTTTCAGGTGGAGATTTTTGTAATATTTTTAAATCAATGTAAAAATCAATCAGAAATTTATATTTATTTCACTGGTGGCTAAGGCAGTTGTGCACTTTTCATTTCTGCAACTCAAATGTTCAATGCTTGGTAAAAGCAAGGTTTTTGCATATTGATTTTCAGATCAGGCAATATCCACCATGGGAGATTGACACAACATTCTTTTCTACACATATTTGTCAATCTGGCCATTGCCAAAGACTTTACAGTCATCAGTTTCACTTGCATCAATGAATTTCGAATATCAGAGTAAAAAGAAAATGACCATTTCTTATGAGTGTATGGAAATGTATCCACTGGAGGATTTCAAAATGACTTTCAGTTCAACTGAATTGAAACATTGTATCAAATGAGGATTCGGAAACAGGAATGATTACTTATATCAGCTTACCAACAGGGTTGTGATGTGGAAAAGCAGAAACACACATATATACATATAATATATATAATGGCTGTCTGCTTGTATTCAAAGAAGCCAGTCTACTAGAGTAGCAAGCTGATCTCTGTTGCAGATGCCTGCTCAGGCACATTTGCGTTTGTTCAACACCCACCCTGTGGATTATACTGCATCTACTATCCTGAGTATAACAATTAACTACCTCCTGCAGCAAAGCCTCTGATCAGGAGGTTTTGAAGAGTGTGGAGCAGCCTCTTAATTGCTGTTGTTCCCAGGTTCACCCTGACCCAGGGTGGTAGCACCTGTTAGGGTCCCAACTATGGGCATAGTGAAAAAGAAAAATTACCAAAACTCACAAGAAAATAAAATTTTGGCATTAAATGACCCATAAGGAATTGATATGCTGTTAAACAAACAAACCAAACCAAACCAAACTAAAAAGCACATTATCTGATGGGATCAACAATCTGAACAAGGTCAATATACTCAAACCCTCAGCCTCGATGACTTGTAACTTTGTGTTATCCCAACCATCAACAGCTCCCAAATAATTCTGTCTACCCAATTTCACTCACATGGTTTGGCTCAACCTGTGCTGTAGTTTTTAGTCACTTATCAAAGGTGCCCCACAATGAGATCACCTCTACAAACCAATAACATCAAGGAGTCACTTTCTTGAGACAGATTAACCATGGTAAGATTTGAACCCGAGTCTCATGGTCAGAAATCACTTGGCCACATGATAGTTATATACAATATATATATAATAATAATAAAAAGTTAATGGTCTTGAGTTGAATTAGACCAGGAAACAAAAGTATTATAAAGAGCTCAATAAACATATATAAAATAAAAAATCTAACATGGAGAGCTTTTAGTTATGAAAATTAAGAGATCAGCCAATTCTGCTACCTTGGTTTCAACTTTTTGGTCTCTTCAGGCAGTTCTGGTCAAATGATTTCCTAACGCTTTATTTTTAAAAAAATTAATTAATGCTTATTATTTAAGAGTAAATAAACCCACAACATGAAATGTGATAGAAGGGGAGGTAGAGGAAAAAAGGGTATTGGAAATGTATGGGAAGTTAAATGAAATGTGCATAATTTATTTTCATACTGGTTCATATGAGCTTAAAAGGAACATTTTAGTGTGTATGCAAAGAGTCATAATTTTCGATCTCTCATTCAAAGGGTTTTTTGGTCTGGAAATATTATTATTGCTAACTTTTCTTGTTGACAAAGGTTGCAGATATTACTACAATTGATAGTGTTTATATATATTTCCATTTTGCTACATAAGTAACATAAAACAAACGAAAAGTTATATCTGCTCGGTTTCGTATCCAAAATGTAAACTGTTATATAGGAATAAAGTGTCAATGCCAACACTGGAGTTTGAACACAGATCACCAGAGCAAACACAGACAACCTCATTTCAAATAAGTAGATCATGTGATGGTAAAGGAAATGTATATATGGGAATTAGCATGGCATCTAAACAATCACTATATGGATTACTATTATGATCACTATTTGGTGGTTACTATTTGAGCGAGTATTATTGAGCAAGTACTATTAGTGTGAGTTTTATTCAAAGGCGTCTGACACCAGTATTGTTCAATGTTATTACTATAGTTGTATCTGCAATTACAAAGTCTGTACTACAACAAGCATTATGAAAGTGACAATGAGTATTCGTTGACATTACAAAAATGGCAACAAGTGTTTGTTGATATCACAAAATAAACAAAGCAATTTTTGAAGAATTAATGGATTTATAATGTTTGAAGCAATAAAAATAAGTTGGATTAAAAATAAATCCATTAATTCTTTAGAAATTGCTTTGTTTACGTTTCAGTTACAAAACTGAGCAGATATGGCTTTCAAAAAACTATGAAGGAGTGAGTGTGCTTTAAACGCAAAACAGAACTTTGTTTGATTGTGAAGCTCTCTGTAGCTGAGCTGTCAAAGCACACCAAATAATACTGTAGATTATCCTGCAAAGTGGGATGCAGGTTTGAATCCTGTTGGGCACATTTTCTTTAATATGTTTTCTCAGGTTACAGGCCAGTAGATGAAATAAACACTGGGGGGTATCTACTCCAATATTGGTATCCACTAAAAATAAACTTTGAAGTAATAACAATATGTCAGACTGAAAAATAAAATCCACGAAGAAGAAGTCAACTGCTAGAAGTGAATCAAGTGAATTCCACAATGAATCTCCAATTCTAGACCATGTACAATATTCATGGGAATGGGGGCTTACCCATTATCAACTATAGGTATGCTATGACACACACACACATATATATATATATATGTGTATATATATATATATATATATATATATATATATATATATATATATGTGTGTGTGTGTGTGTGTGTGTGTGTGTGTGTGTGTGTGTGTGTGTGTGTATACATCAATTGAGTTTAAACCATTTTGTAAATTTAAACCATATGTAATTTTGGTCTGATGAGACAAGTATTAAAAACTTACTTGTTGAAATAAATTATAAAATTAAATTATTATTATATATATATATACACACCCACACACAAGGGTAAGTCAAAAATCATCCACACATTTGCCATAACAAATCTTAGGCTTATCACACTGCCTTCTGTTCATGCATGCTTATGGTTGGTAGTATTGTTGTCACATGATCAAAGTTTAACCTTGATCATACTAGTTTTCTTGCTACTGTTACAGTGTAAACATGGCCACTCTACTAGCAGTATGCACCAAAGAACAATCAACTTCAAACTTCATATATATATATATATATATATAGTACACAATAAAATCCAGAATTACCTCATATAGAGAATAGGATTATTTCAGCTGATGAAATTTGTCAGTCTTATTCAACCCCAGTATACAGACTGAGTTTGTGTCAGAATTAGAAATTTAACTGTGACAGTTACAAAAAAAAAATGTCAAAACCTAATACAGAATTTATCTGTTTCAATGTTTCATTCAGACAAAAGATACAAGACAGTAGTCAGGAGAGGGTGGAAGCTATTAGTCTTAAAGATATTACCACAATTGTTAGTATTGTTTTATAAAATTAAACCCAGATATTAACCTTATGACATTAAATTGGGTTATATGAAGAATGAAATATTAATTTGAAACTAAGAGAGGAATAAAAAGGTTTTTTTTTTAAAAAAACTTAAATTATATAGATAAAGTTATGTTTTAAAATACAAAATCATACTTAAAAGTACTCTTCCAAAGATAAGTTATATTTAGAAATAAGATACATTTAAACAAATTAGTAATAAGTCATATTTAGATAATTTATATTAAAATTAAGTAAAATTATATTTAAAAATGTTTATATTCAATATAAAATCAATAGGTTATATTAAACAACAAAAAATATTTAGAAATAAAAATATAATAAGATAAAATAAATTTAAAAAATTTCAGATCCAAATTCTGCTCATAACTAGTCCAGACTTATTGACACGCATTGTCATATATATGAGAACTGAAAATGAAATCTAAATCCAACATATTAATCTGATATATTGATTGCAGGTGTTCATGTATGTGGAACAATTTACAAATGGGAAATTGATATCCCTCCCATAACAGAGACTTGGGGCATTTAACATTTACCAATAATTCTTCTGCTTTCATTATCTGATAACGCTAAGTTCTCCTCCTATGGCAACAGAACAACAATCCACCAGCTAAGAGTCTCCACATTAATTTTCAACACTTAGTATTTGAGATGATCATGTCAAACATGACAAACAGATAAGCAATAAGAGTCTACAGGTCCTTGTCATGACATGCTGTCAAATATTTCCATTTAGTAAAACGTATCAGTGAGTGAAGATGTAAAGAATTACTTTGTATCCATGAAGGGTCACTCCTTTCAGGCAAGCTGGAATTTGGAGTAGCAATCAGTCAATGCCAAATGGAAAATTGTTTTTTATTAGGATTTTATCACCAGAGACTGTTTTCCATTTTCATGTTATACATATACTTAGAAATATATACACACACACACGCACACAGATAGATAGATAGATAGATAGATAGATAGATAGATAGATAGATAGATAGATAGATAGATACAAATATATATACATATATTGTGTTATTTTGATACCTATATACGGACGGTGTGAAAAAGAAAATAGATAATACAATTTATAAATAAAAAATATATTTGAACAAACCGATATCAGGGAAAAAAAATCAGTAAAAAAAGAAAAGACTAAAAACATCCATGTTGGTCAAAAATAATCAATCAGCACTGCAATGCCCAGTCAAAAGAAAAAAAAACACCAACAGAGTAAATTAAGTAAAAACATAAAAGTGCTCAATACATTAAGTAGAGCAAATGTAAAAAAACCTAGTGAGCCAAAACCTACCTACCAATGTTTCACATAACTGATATTCAGGGTACTAATATATAAATTTATTTATAAATAATACCAATTTGTGACTGGCAGGGGTTATTCCAAGGAAGATATTAATCCAAAGAGAGCTCAATGTAAATTTAAATTACAGAGCATAATAATATTAATAAATAATAAATCAAGAAAAAACCTTAAAGATTCAATTCTGTTATAATTTATTTCATGAATATTTTTACATTCATCTCTTCAGGCTGAAAGTTCTTAATAAATGGAGACAATTCATCTGGACTGATATACTAAATTAACAGGAGGAGAAAAATCACCAACATTCCTTCTCCAATGCTTCCTAAAAACACCAAACAGCTCTATCCAAGCATTTTATTATACACACACACACATATATATATATATATATATATATATATATATATATATATATATATATTATTTATTTAAAATTATAAGATAAATATGTTATAAAATCACTACAAAATAGCCATTTTGTTTCAACACTTCTGGTGTCTTATCAAGTGATGATGTTGAATGTAGGTTAATTTAGTCTGTATACACCAATCATATACTTATATATATATATATATATATATATATATATATATATATGGCATAAACACAAAATATGTATACTTTAAAATCATTGCAAAATCAAATGTTTCAATGGGTGGTTAAGAATAAGATTTTAAAATATTATTGGTACAATATGACCATTATATAGGAGTCAATATCGCATAAAAATAACATTCAGAATAAGACTAAGAATCTTTTTAAAAATCCTTGTTTGGCACTAAATGACCATTACATAGGATGTCCTGAGTAAAACGATAAACTACATTTATGTCCTGGGTAAAACAATAAACTATGTCCATGTCCTGGGTAAGACGATAAACTATGTCCAAGGCCTCTGATCAGGAGACTTTGAGGAGCATGGAATCATCTCTTAATTGCTGGTGTTCCTAGATCCATCCTAACCCGGAGTGGTAGCACCTGTTAGGGTCCCAACTATAGGCAAATTGTTACCCCCAAACTAGAGTCAAAATACTATGAGTGTAAAAATAGGTTTTAATACCAGCAATACGTTTTTGTAAAGAAGATTACCAGCAATATATTTTTGATGAAAAAATATTATCAGCAATAAAAATTTTGTTGGCATTAACTAATCCATTGAGGTCGATATGCTGTAAAATTAACCAAACTAAACCCAGACCCATTATATAGGAGTTAATTTGCCATAAAATCACATTCAGAATCAGAACCTTGCAAATGTGATTAAAGATTATGAGAATATATTTTAAAATGCTTGTTTGGATGACCATTATATTCAACAGGTGCTCCCTCAGGTAAACCACCCACATTCCGTTTATTTTCTATTGGTGAGATGTAAGTTCTACTCAAGCAGTTTCTTCCCATGAATCACTGCTTTGGATAATGATTCCCTGATCACTACTATCTTGGCCTGTTCAAGTCTAGAGTCAACCATTATCTTCCCCACATATCCTCATAAATTTTGCCTCTTTTTCTGTAACCATCTACTTCAAGTAGCTCTTGAGTCATGTACAGGGCAAATATCAATGGAAAAAATATAGCTACCAATGTGCCATAAAACCACTTTCAGAATCTAAAACTTGAAGATGCAATTAAAGACTATAAGAATCTACTTAAAACTTCTTGTTTGGCACAACATGACCATTATATAGGAATCAATATCCCATAAAACCATATTCAGAATCAGAAACTTGGAGAACTGATTAAAGACTATAAGAATCCACTTTAAAATCCTTGCTCTACATGATCATTATAGCGGAATCCATGTGCTATAAAAACACTCGGAATCAAAAGCTTTGCAATATTTTAAAGAAAATGTGAAAAGTTTAAAATATACTTTAGAACACTTGTTTGTCATTACAACTTTTTCATATCAAAGTTGATATGCCATCTGTTTTATTCACATTTTGTGTCATATTGTTTAAGTGAAATTGTAAACATGCATCCAAGCCTCCAAATATACTGAAGTGTCTGTAAATACTTATGGCGAATCTTTGTTGTGGTTAAATTTTACATAAAGCAATTTTCTTTCCTTTCTTCTCTACCCAGTAATCAAGGAACTTTTATATTTCGGGCAGCCTTTGAAAAGGACTTTCATATACAATTTAAACTGGCTACACTTCTTGTCTGAAAGACATCTCATCAGGGATGCATTTATAAATATTGAAAAATGCTTTTTGTCTTGCTGCTTGTATATGGCAATGTGAGTGAATAAAAGACGCCAACATATTTTAAAATGAGAGAATAATGTCTTCTAAAAATATGCATTCCTCCCCACCTTATTTGTAACTTTTTACATTTCTAACTCCAGGGAGGAAAACAACATTTCAGCTTCATTTTCTCATCTTTCTGTTCTCAAAAACAAAATAGAATAAATCTTGACATAAATAAAAGCCAACTATAACTTTCCAGCCCAAAATAGATTGATCTGAAGGTTAACAAACATGTCACAACTTGATATCCTTTCAAGAAACATTCTAATCTCTCATGTCTTCTCTTCCAGACAACGTGACTTTTATATATAGATGATAGTATCTGTCTATATTTCTGAGATGAGGTATTGTAATTTATTTACACTATTTACATTGTTTGGACTATTGTCCTCATCTCCGTTGCAATATTAACGGCATTTAGATCGTTGTATGCTCCGCCTTCTTCAGGATCTGTTTATATTTCTGGGATGAGATATTGTAATTTATTTACACTTTTTACATTGTTCGGACTGTTGTCCTCATCTACATTTCATATTCAAGACGTTTAGACCATTGTACGCTCCGGCCTTCTTCTATATCTGTCTATATTTCTGAGATGGGGTATTGTAATTATTTACACTATTTACATTGTTCAGACAGTTGTCCTCATCTTCGTTGCCATATTCATGACGTATAGACCGTTGTACGCTCCAGCCTTCTTCTATATCTGTCTATATTTCTAGGATGAGGTATTGTAATTTATTTTCACTATTTACATTGTTCGGACAGTTGTCCTTATCTTCGTTGCCATATTCACGACATTTAAATCAATGTACACTCCAGCCTTCTTCAGGTGATGGCCCAGTGGATAAAAGCATTGATTGAATCAAGTGACTTGACCCAAAGAGTTATAAATTCAACAGAGGGGAAGTAAAAAAAAATTGGGGAGTTGAGTTAAAGCGAGATAACTGATACTGAGACATCCAGAAGAGGCATGGCACGTGGAACTAGGACAATCTAGCCCCGTAGACAAAATAAAGACTTCAATTTGAAATTCCAATCACCCAAAGAAGGCCGGAGCATACAATAGCTGAAACATTGTGAATATGACAATGAAGATGAGGACAACAGTCTGAATAATATAAATAGTGTAAATAATAGATGATAGTAATGGGATCTCTATTCATCCCAATTGACAATGGCTCAAGAAGATACTTTTGTTCATCTTTTCACTGTATTTAATAATATTTTAGTAAATTAGTAAAATTATTAGTAACCACAGAAAAAAGAATCAATCACGTTTCAAATTTGCTTATGACTAATTATATATCTTTCACACAAGCAACATCACTGAAAAATCAGTTTCTGTACAATAAGCAACATTGAGCCTGATCAGTACCAAGATGGGTGACCACTTGGGAATACCAGGTGCTATACGGCCACATCATATTGAAAAACCAGTTCCTGTATGATCACCAAAGTTAAGCAACATTGAGCCTGGTTAATACCTAGATGGGTGACCACTTGGGAATAAAAGGTGCTGTAAGCTTGGATGTGCTGTTGTGTGGCTAACAGCCACATGACATTGAAACATTGGTTCCCATACAATCACCAAAGTTAAGCAACATCAAGCTTGGTGAGTAACCTAGGTGAGTAACCATTTGGACATACAAGGTGCTTTACAGCCACATCATGTTGAAAAAACAGTTCCCGTACAATCTTCAAAATTAAGCTATGTCAAGCCTGATCAATATCTAAATGGGCGACCACTTGAGAATATTAGGTGCTGTATAAGCACATCATGTTAAAAAAATGGTTTCCATACAATCACAAAAGTTAAGCAACGTCAAGCCTGGTCAGTACATAGATGGGTGACCGCTTGGGAATACAAGGTGCTGTAAGCTTGGATGTGCTGGTGTGCAGCTTACAGCCCACATCACATTGAAACATTGGTTCCCATATAATCACCGAAGTTAAGCAACATCAGCCTGGTCAGTACCTAGCTGAGTAATTGTTTGGAAATACTACGTGCTGTATGCTTGGATGTGCAGGTGATGCAATGAATATCGGCTCAGAATTGTTAATCAGAGAGCCGAGTTCCAACTTCATCCACCTCTTCTCCCCTCAATTATGGATTAATTAGTAAGACTTGTATCACAAAACCATTATCTCCAAAAATAAAATAAAACTGTGCACAAAATATTTAGATTTTGGCATTAAATAACCCATAGAGGTGTTGACATGTCACTAAACAAAAACAACTAAGCAACCAACAAATACTGAACCTATTGTTATTGCTATCTTATTTGGTGCTAGCTTTATCTTATTCTTTTAGAGGAGGTGTTGATGAATTTTAGGATAATGTTGGATAAGTTATTTTCAATGGTGCCTGTTATGGATTTGGTAGGTATGATTTTGTGCCTACTTTTACTAGGGTTGTTGCAATTATTATTATTTGTAGATTTTTGTATTTTTCTTCTATGGATTTAGTATGCTTTGCATTTGGCATTTATCAGGGAATAATTCGGGTATTGGAGGAGTTTGAAAGTGTTTTCGATGTATCTCTAGAAATTGGGAGCCACAGATTCTAAGAGCTCTTAAATAAAAGATTATGATTACTCTAGATATGGATTTTATTTTATTGTTGTGCTCAGAGTAAAAGTGTATAAGAAATTCATTAACACCACCTCTAAAACAAAAAGAAATATAGTTAGCACCAAATGAGATAGCAAGAACAGGACAGAGGCAGGAATATACAGAATAGATTGTACAAAATGCCCAATGATCTACATTGGTGAAACATCCAGAAACATCAAAATAGACTACATAACCTCACTTTAACTCTGATTCCTTAGCATTTTGTAGAAATGAAATTGAGTTCCTCAATTCACCAAGTTTTGGAAACATTTTAAACTGAATTTAAAACAAAAAATGTTAAATTCATAAAGTTCTTGGATTATTTTTATTCAATATAAATTAAAAACTTTTAAAATTACTAAATTTTAAAATTTGAATTTTTAACTCTTTGTTCCTCATCCACACACAAATCACAATGTTCAAGCATCAGATAATGAGTTGATTTTCAATCCCAGCATCATCCTGATTCCGGAAAGGTATAATATGTCTCTGTATAGCAAGTGGAGCCTGAAATAGATGGGTTTCAGTCGCATGGATGGACACAAAGAATTTACCATTTATTAATTTAGATGGTGATGCATTACAAGTGACCTGGATTAGAAGGCCTACATAATAAGGAAAACATTCAGAATAAAGGATTAATGACTGTAAGAATCTACTTAAAAAAATCCTTGTTTGTCCATTATATAGGAGTCAATGTGCCATAAAACTACATTCAGAATCAGAACCTTGGAGATGGGATTAAAAACTATGAGAATCTACCTAAAAATCTTTGTTTGGCACTACATGACCATTATATAAGAGTCAATGTGCCATAAAATCACATTCAGAATTAGAACATTGTAGCTTGGTTTAAAGACTATGAGAATTTACTTAAAAATCATTGTTTTGCACTACATGACCATTATATAGCAGTTAATATGCCATAGAACTATATTCAAAATCATAACCTTCCTGTCTCATTTCCTAAACCAATGCCATGCTCTTACATTTATAATTTACAAAGTAGTTTGGCGACTGTTGATAAATTCACGATATGCCTCTTATAGTAATTAATCATATTTAAAAGTGATTTCATCTGAGTAACATTTGTCATTATTGATACAGTCCTGGGTATGATGATAAACTATATCCAGCAGCAAAGCCTCTGATTGGAAGATAGAAAGTTTTGAAGAGCATGGAACCATCACTTAAATGATTGTGTGAACATTATTTTTTTTAAAAAACTCTTTGTCATTTGTGGACTTCAAAAGTACTTTATGCATGTTGATTGTAAGCATTCATTCTCGATTCGGTATCTATACTGATGACTCAACTATTTACTCCTGTCTTAATAGTATCAGTTCAATAAGGTCAAATTGGCAGCTGATTTAAAAAATAACCTACAATCTGTTCTAAAATGGGACAAATGTTTAATGCCTCCAAAACAAAACTGCTTTCTTTTAATCATCTGAAAGAACCCTTTTTTTTAATCATCTGAGAGAACCCTTTTTTTTTAATCATCTGAGAGAACCCTTTTTTACCTTTCATCATCATGGTTGATGCTAACCCCCAGGAGAGTGACTCATTGCACCTTCATGGACTAATGTTTTCTGCTGATAGGAAATGGAAAGACCATATCTAATCAATTGCTAGGTCTGTAGCTAGGAAAATTAGTTCATTGTATTGAGCTAGACAATTTCATATTTACTTACATGTTTACAATTCACCTTTGCTTGAATATTGCTTCCACATTTCATCTGGTGCTCCTGCTATATATTTAGATATATATAAAATCCAAGAAGAATCTGCAATGTTATTGGTCCTGACCTGGCATCTTGGCTTATTCAACTTCCCACCACCATAACATAGCTTCCCTCTGCCTTTTCTATAAATACATTCATGGTAATTGTTCAGATAAACTTTCCTCTTTGGTACCTAGACTTTATGAATTTAAGCATAGAACTAGGAAGCATGGTGGAGTAATAGAGTGGCTTGGATTGAGGAATCCGAGAGCTGAGTTCAAATTACAGACAAGTCCATTATATTCACTTAAGTGATAATACTCTTGGGAAAGGTATGAATCCTCTTCTTCTCTGCTCCCCCCCCCCAGCTATGGGTAAATAGCAGGATAGACCAGGTTCTATAGCCTTGAATGGCAACTGGTCTACCACAGAACCTACTGCAGGAAAAAATCCACCTTGTCAGTCATGTATCGAAAGATACATGATCGCCTAAACATGTAACACACATGACACATAACTGACTGACTAGATTAGCAGCAAATTCTCATCATTTTACAGTTGAAATGACTAGATGTAATGGTAAGTTCTATGCTATCAGTTTCTTATCTCAGAGTTTTCTCTAGTGGAACTTTCGCCTGGTTTCTTGCTTTCCAACAACTTGCATCTTAGTAGCTTTAATGCTTTTTTGATTTAGAAAAAAAATGGGGAAAAAATAGCATCTTGTGGTTCCACATTGTACTTCAATTCATTGAACTTCAATTCTTGACAAGCTTTTCAGAAATAAAGATTGGGGAAGTTTTATTTCTTTTTTGGTTACACTGAAAGATTTTCTGTGTTGGGTAGAAATCATATTTTATCCAAGGATTTATCATCATTCTATAAACCCCATTCCACTGACATGAAGTGAAATGACTATATTAAATAAATTGCTTGATCTACTGCAAAGAAAGTTGGTTCACTGTGCTGTGCCAGAAAATCTTTATCATTAGAATCCATTTTGCACATGCATTGAATACTTTTGCCATATCTGGTCTGGTGCTCCTGCTATTCATCTCAAGGTTCTTGACAAAATCCAAAGATGGATCTGCAATATAATCGATCCTGACTTGGCATCTCAATGTGTAACTGCTCTGACAAGCTTTTTTACCACGGTACCCTGACTAGATGAATTTAAGTGTGCTACTAGATTGTCATCTAGGTCCCACCTGTTTACTGTTGAAATAGTTAAATGCAACTGCCACTTCTACAGGTAAATGGAGTTTTGACAGCCCAGGAAGGCCGCCCATCTAGGGGAAGAAAACACTAGTTTTAAGCCTCTGCTGCCTTGCAGTCATAACCAAACATGGAAAAGACTATGGAAGTAAATCTAGGTAAATATGTCAGAGTGGAGCCCTGAAGGCAGTTGGCTTTCAACACTGACAATGTTCCAGCAACTCCTACAGCCAAGCTATCAACAAATGTAGTGAATTGAAGAATTCAAAGTTATTTCTTCAAAATTATCATTGCTGTTTTCTAAGCTGAACTAAAGGTCCTTTTTGTCTTGGTCCAGAGGCCCAATTAGCCTTCCACAGGAACTGGTTAATAATAAAATGATCCGATCCATCCTTGATATCATGTGTATAGATCAAATAATCTGTCTTCTATTAATTCTTTGTCACTTCTTCAAATCATTTTGCTTAACCTTGCTTAAACTTCATCTTGTTCTTACTCATTCTTTCAACATGTCCTTTTTTATGACAACCAAAATATTCTTCGTTCATGAAACCACACATTCCCTCTTCATGTTTTTTCAGTTTGCATCTGAAATAAATTTTCAATTTTGCTGAATTTCTTACAAGCATAACCAATTTTCTCTCTTGATCTACATTTGAAACAACTTTTTCTGGCTTCTTTCTCAAAATGACTTAAAGGCAGCTTATTCAACAAATCCTTCTCCATACTAAGTCCTTCCTTCACTACCCACTCTTTAAATAGCAATCTCATTTGTATTCTCACAAATTAAATCTCTTCCTTTAGATAAGAATTACTTTTAAATATTAACCCTTTGAATATCAAATACAATTCCATCTGTGATAATCTCTTTCATCTTGTCTCTAAAATTGCATGTTTTTTTGGTAATTTTCTCCATGATTTCCCCTGACATAGAATTGGAATGAATTGAATCAACTATGTCTAATCCTGAGAAAGTTAGTTCACTATTCTGTGCCAGAAAATGTTTCTCACCAGAATTCATCTTGCACATTTATAAATGTACCATTTGTCCATGCATTGAATACTGCTGCCATATCTGGTCTGATTCTCCAGCTATATATCTTGAGATTTTCAACAAAATCCAATGAAGAGCCTATAATGTTTCTGTTGTAACCTAGGGAAGGTTACTAAATTTTCATTGTATTAGTTTTAATTGCATTAGTTTTAATTGCATTAGTTTTAATTGCATTAGTTTTAATTGCATTAGTTTTAATTGTATTAGTTTTTAGAATTTTGTAAATTTAAAATTATTCTTACAAATTAAGAATCTATAAATAGTATTTAATATTTTTGTTGCAAATTCTCAAGAACAAAAAATGTATAAATTCACTTTCACCAAATGTTTAGGTTCTATTCCAATTCTAAAGATTGCTTTTTAAAACAATAAACATTGCCAAGAATGGAAGGTAGTTAAAATAAAGGCAGTATCAATGGGAAAATCATCTCTTTGACACTTCATTTTTTTTGCAGGCATGAAGGTCCAAGTTTGCCTAAAAACTTTTTTCAAAAAACGAAATTTTCATAACATTCATCAAAATTAATTCCATTTTTAAATTCTACTCCAAACTTTTTTCCTTAAATGTCACTTTAATTTCTATTTCCAGCAGTTCAGGTTGCACAGGGATGCTATTATTATGTATAAAGCTAATAAATATATTCAAAAACCTTTGTCTCTTTGAGTCACTTTATGATGCTCCCTCCATACACAGATCATCTCCAGGGGTAACTAGCCAACTACAGCTATACTACAGTAAAAAAAAGAAAATTTTGCTATCTATAACTGGGGTACAATTTATGTTAGTTTGAACAAAGTTGTTGGTTACTTCTACATCACACAAACATGCAAATAAACACAAAGTTTGATGCTGATAATTAAAATATGTTTGCATCCATTCAAATTTAAAATGGCAAATAGAAGCAGTCTGGATTTCAACAACTCGGCGGGATATTGAAAGATAGGTCTTTTAGGAAAAAAAGGTTTTGTTGCTTCAAAACCAAAAGGCAGAAAAGAGTTAAAAACAAAAAAAGGCAAATATTTTGATGGTAAAAATCCTAATAAAACACAGTTTTGGTTTATAAAATGAATTGTTTTTGGATTCATTCTATTATATCAACATTGGAAAAGGAGGTATGGATTCAATAATTCTTAGCATCATGCCCAGTAAAAATGCAGCAAATTTATTCTTCAAGAAAATACAGCAGCTCTAATTGGTCCATCTCAGTGACCCTCTAAAAGCCTAGATCTAAATATTATGGATTACTGTATCTGGAGTATACTCCTAACTCATTTGCAAAACCATTGACATGACATCATTGATATTGGTTCATTAAAGTGGAACTTAACAGAAACTTGAAATGAAATTCCTCTTGACACTATCCGCAAAGCTATTGCCTCCTGGTTACCAAGCTTACAACTTTGTGTTGAACATTCAGGCAAACATTTTGAACATCTATGACGATTGTTTAGTTTCTGCATGAATTATGATAGCTAAATAAATTTGTTTCTGAATTTACCACTTTTTTTACTGGGCACCCTGAACTTTTGCTTGGAGTGTATGGAGTGTATCAACCTTTGCAAGAAAGCAGTTGATCCTGCTTCACTCAGATATACATTTTTGAAAAAATATATATATTACCAGCAATAAAAATCTTGTCAGCATTAAATAACACATTGAGGTTGATATGTCGTAAAACAAACCAAACCTAGATCTGAATGTTATGAATTACTCTATCTGAATTATACGCCTAACTCGCAAAACCGTCGTCATGATATTGCTGATATCGATTCATTGAAGTGGAACTTAACTGAAACTTGGAATGAAATTCCTCTTGACACTATCCACAAAGCTACTGCCTCCTTGTTACCATGCTATGCAACTTTGTGTTGAATATTCAGACAAACCTTTTGAACATCTACGATGATTGTTCAGTTTGTGCATGAATCATGATAGCTAAATAAATTTATTTTTGAATTTACCACCTTTTTTACTGGGCATCCTGTATTTTATGCTATTAGCTACAAAATATGATTAATTTTAAAATTTAAATCAATTCCCTCCTACAAACCAATCCTGAGTCCTGGGTTCCATCTATGTTTTTGGCAATGACTTGGTATTTAAGGTGGGGAAGGATTACTGTTTGATCATTCTAATCAAACTATCCAGCCTCTTTTGCCTGTAGACAGTTATTTTGACAGCTTTGAAAATTATTTGTGTCCAGAGTTCAAAGCTGAGCATTTCCAATTCACAGTGCAGAAAGAAAAATTAAATTTGGTTTTTATCACTATTGTGAATCCGAGACTGCTTATTTTGCACGAGATGCATAAATTTGCATATATTTGCATAAAATAGGCAGGCTTTTGGCACAGAGAATTAGATTAGTCATCATGAAAGGTGAGAGAGAAAGTACAAGTGAAAAGTGCTTGAATTAGAGAGAGAGAAGAAAAAAAACATCAGGAAAAAGAAAAGAAAAGAAGAAAAAGGAAAGAGAATAACAGAAAGAAAAGAAAAATTAGATTAATGAATAGAGAGAGAGAGAAAGAGAGAGAGAGAAAGAGAGAGAGAGAGAAATATAAAGAATTAAAGGGAGAGGATAATGAGTAAAAAGACAGGAGAGATGGTATGTAAGTTAAATAGCAGTTATAAAAAGATAGGAGTTTAAGAGAGATAAAAAGATGTAAATTAAAAAAAGAAGAATAATAAACAGGTGGAGAGAGAAAAATTAAACCAATAGAAAGCAAAACCAATTTTGTTAGAAAGAAAAGTCTGTTGAAATGGAGTCAACCGTAGTCAGGAACTTTGAGTCAATGCAAACTATCCTTTCCTTAGCTGCATAGTAGATACTTTACCAAGACTACATATAGTTTTGAATTCAGATTTTTCTTTCTCCTAGACAGGTTGCCACCCAGAGCTACAGAACCCAGTTTGTCCTACTATTTACAGCTTTGCCCATAGCTTCAAGGAGAAGAGTTTTTCAAGGGTATTAGCATGTAAATGAATGTAATGAACTCGACTGGAATTCAAACTCAGCTCTCTAATTCCTCAATCCAAGCTGAAATCCATTACTTTACTGTGCCTCTGTTGAATAGCTATATCGTATCTAATCTCTTCTATGGCAGTGAATATCAACAATATCTTCACATAGGGGCTGCTGCCATGTACCCAGGGTAGTTGTTATGTTGTAGGGTCCTGCTTATACTGACCAGTTCTTTATCTAATGTCTCTGGGTTCCCACTTATGACTTTTGCTTGGTGTTCTAAGCAGCGGACTAAACCTGAAGTGACAGATGCTAAGAATACTGTAGACTGAATATACAAGCAAGTTTTAAGGAATATAAGAACACTTAGCACTCTGCATCATTTATAAATAATACTTCTCTTCTTACTGTATATTGAATCCCCTCAATATATAATGTTCTATATATTTGAAATTGAAGTAGCCTGGCTCTCAATTTCAGTCAAGATTGTTTTAACTGTTGCCATAGAAGGATATGACTACACAACCAAGATATTCAAATTCAACTTGCAATGGCAGAACTAATATTTTGCTTAGCAAAAATAGTCACCTACAGAGTGCTAAAGGAATCTTTATATGGAGTTGGAACAACAAATCATAGCTTTTTTTCAATAGATAGAGTTTGAACACATGACTTATTTCGCATGTGACTGAAATTTATAACATGTACATATTTTGAAAGCTGACATTTTAACATATCGTTCTATATTCTTATGGTGATTGTTCTAATGAAGTTTCCTCATTGATCCCTTAATTGAAGGAATTTAAGCATGGCTGTTAGATTGGCAGCTAAGTTTCACCATTTTACTGTTGAATTAGCTAGATGCAACCATCAGTTATATTCTAATAGCTTCTTTTCTCGCACTTCTTGCCTGTGAAATTCCCTTCCAATTTCTTGCTTCCATGCCACTTACAATCTTCAAAAAATTTAAATGCAATGTCAATTGCCATCTTCTGTCTTCTTAAATCCTGTTCTTTTATTCTCCTTTCTCCTCACTAAACTCTTCTATTCTCTTTTACTCCTTGCAACCCCCCTACATCTTAGTGGTATTATTGCCTTGCTCAGGGTGAAATGATTACAAAAAAAATGGACAATAAAAGAGGAGATGGTGAATAAAAAGAGAAGAAATTGATTGATTTGTTTTTATCGGTTATCAACCCCTTCCAGGTTGTTTCAAGCCAGGAAATATTTTTGGATCATAAAAATTTGCCAAGGGGTGATAATAATGTTTTAGTGATACAAGTTTTACTAATTAAGGAGAAAGTGGTGGATTTATACCCTTCCCAAGTGTATTTGTATGTAAGTGAATATAATGATGCCAACTGGAATTGAAACTCAGTTCTCTGATTAACAATACTGAGCCATTATCTATTACACTATATACACATCTAAGCTTACAGCACCTGGTATTCCCAACTGGTCATCCATCTAGGTACTGACAGGATCAACGTTGCTTAACTTTGGTGAGTGTACAGGAACTGGTCATAAGCAAAAAGAAGAAAGGTAAGAGGAGAGGATGTATGTGAGAGAAATAAAAAAAAAGAGAAGAAACTTTGTGAGTAAAACCAAATCTTCTTCTGATTCCTGTTACACAAATTTCTACCACTGGTCGGATATGAACGCTTTGAAACCCAAGACTGAACTAAAAATTCCATCAACTGCACATTGGCTCCACACATATCTTCCACTTTACTTACACACTCAAAGAAAAATACAATCCAGAATTTCTACCCAATAGCATCCACTCCCACCTAAAGAAAGAAAATAAAAATTGGAGCCAATCTGAGTCTAAGAAAAGGACATAAAAGCCCATCAAAGAGACATCTTCGGCAGTCAGACGTCACAACAGCCACGATTCACAACACCTGATCGGAATACAACCTCCCATCTCCAAAAACAACTCATCAAAGGCTTTTGCCACAGTAAGCCACAACTCACCTCTCCTACTGTATGCCTCTGCGGATGGCTTTTACACCTCTACTTATCTCTTTCTTTCAATGAGAAATTCAATTGACACCAATTTACCATTTGTTGTATTTTATGTTAATACAATTATTAGTATTGTTTATCAGCCAGCCATAGTTTACCGGCTATATAGTGTTAGGAAGAATAATGCCTTAGCCATCCAGTACACCAAGTACTAATATTAGCATTAGTCTAGCTATTGATACATTAACACTGAATGTGAATATGGAAAGACGAGATATACACCCGTTACAAACAAAACATTTAATAAGACAAAATACAACTTACAAACACATATTAAAAGGATTTACACATATCCCAAAACAAATGATTGTTCATACTGTCCAATGAATGAGAATATTTAACAGGACAACGAACAAAGAAATAACATACCAGTTTTATGGCCTTTGACCGTCCATAGCTAGGGGAATCAAAATAACATTTTTTTTCTTCTCCATGTTAGGCTGTGAACATGTTGTCCATGTGTGTGGATGCCTTGGCCGTCAGGAAGGTACTAATCATTCCTCAGAAAACGGAAACAAAAAGAAAAAAGGGTAGCTGAACTTCCATGAGCTCAACCCAAGGGAAAACAACTGTTGTCTCCCAACACAATTGTTTCTTTCTTAAACCTCGATTGTTTCTTCTTTGTTCTGCCACCAGATGCTTAATATAACATGGGTTAATAAAAGAAATGGCAGGAGAGAAAGAAATTAACCAGTACAAAGCAAAGACAATGAAAGAGAAAATCTAAATTTGGCAAAGAGATTAAGAAGATGCAAAGAAATTATTTGGAAGATGCAAAATAAATAAAAGAAGAAATGAAGGCTTGCAATGAAAATATAAATATTCTCTCACACATATATATATATATATATATATATATATATAATATACAATATATATTTTATTTATATATATATATATATATATATAATGTACAATATTTATATTTATTTATATATATATATATATATATATGTACAATATTTATATTTATTTATATATATATATATATGTAAATATTTATATTTATTTATATATATATATATAATGTACAATATTTATATTTATTTATATATATATATATATATATATATATATATATATATATATATATATATATATATATATATATATATATATATATATTATATATATATATATATTATATATCATATATATATATATATATTATCTATATATTATATATATATTATATCTCTATATTATATATATATATTATATAACAATATATTATATATATTATATAACAATATATTATATATATATATATTATATATCAATATATTATATATATATATAACAATATATTATATATATATATATATATATATATATATATTATATATATATATTATATATAATATATTATATATATATATATATATCAATATATTATATATATATTATATCAATATATTATATATATATTATATATCAATATATTATATATATATATATTATATATCAATATATTATATATATATTATATATCAATATATTATATATCAATATATTATATATATATTATATATCAATATATTATATATATATTATATATCAATATATTATATATCAATATATTATATATCAATATATTATATATCAATATATTATATATATATTATATATCAATATATTATATATCAATATATATCTATTATATATCTATATATTATATATCTATATACTATATACATATATTATATAGATATATATATCTATATATTATACATACATTATATATCTATATATTATACATATATTATATATCTATATATGATATATATTATATATATATTATATATATAATATATATATATTATATAATATACTATATATACATTATATATACATATATTATATATATTTAATTGATTTCATCCCAAACAAGACAGTAAAGCCACTAAGACACTTATGTGATGTCAACAAACCCTCATTTCCACTTTTGTAATGCCAACAAATACTCGTTGTCACTTTTGTAATGCTCATTTTAGTAGAGACTTTGTAATTTCAGATTACGCCATCGAACAATACTAGTGTCAGATGCTTTGAGTAATCTCACACTAATAGTCATTCAGTTATGTGCCATGCATTATATATGCTTAGGCAATCATGTATCTTTCGATACATGACTGACGAGGCAAATTTTTTTCCCCACAATAGGTTGCCATTTCTTTCTACAGTAGACCAGTTGCCATCCAAGGTCATAGGACCTGGTCTGTCCTGTTATTTACCATAGCTGGGAGGAGAAAAATATGATTCATACCTTTCCTAAGGGTATTAGCATGTAAGTGAATGTAATGGATTTGACTGGAATTCGGACTCAACTCTCCAATTCCTCAATCCAAAACACTATCCATTATTCCACCATTCTTGCTCGATAATACTTGCTCGAATAGTAATCACCATATAGTGATCTGAATAGAAAAATAGTATAGTGAATCTAGTAGAGAATAGCAGTCCATATTGTAATAGAGGATAGAGTAGAAATGGCAATGGTTAGTCGTCAGCTACTTCCTACATATATGTGTTTCCTCTACGGTCATGTAGTCTACTTAATTCAATAATAGGATCACCTGTGTTTGCTCACTGGCAATCTATGTTCAAACTCAATAGTCGCCCACAGCAGTTTATTCCTATATAACAGACACAAAAAAGCTAACTTGATGTGGAATAATTAGGAACAGAAACATTACTAACGAGCAGGAAGAGAAAAGAATAATTAGATTAAGGATATCCCCACTCTAGCTATGCTACTGAATGTGTCTCACTTCCCTTGGGAGAATTTTCCATCCTAGTTCAACCACACTAAAAATAAACAGTAAACAATTCCCCCTAATCTTGCTT
>CAHIKZ030005491.1:747500-755000 GCA_903632075.3 Acanthosepion pharaonis | reverse complement strand
GTGGATAGAGACCAAGTTCAATGAGTATGTCAAAAATGGAAAAATGAATAAGAAGGATGTGTTCGTTCACTGGATCTGTTTAAATTAATACAGCAAGATGATCCGAAGAGAATTTAAATCAATCAGGATATATTATCGAAAAGGATAATCTTAACAATAAAAGATATGCAAATGATACTGTACTGATGGAAGATTCAGAAGGAAAACTAAAATAAACTTCGAAAAGGTTGTAAAGAAAAGCAAGAAAGGACTATTAGCTGTATAAAGACAGACTACCTGGCTATAAGCAAAAGAATCAACCCAGGGTGTGAGTTATATATTGAAGATGCAAAAATCCATCAAACACAGGAATTTAAGTCATTGGGTAGAGTAGTAAGAAACTACAGAATATGTGACATAATAGTCCCATAGAAATAGTGAAAGTAGTTTTCCACAAACTAAGCAAGGTATTAAGAGATAGGAAAACATTTTGTTAGAAGGAAAAATCTGTTGAAAAAGTGTCAACTGTAGTCGAGATCATCAAGTCAATGCGAATGATCCTTTCATTAGCTGTATAGTTATGTGCTTTGCCAGGGCTACATACAGTTTTGAATTCAGAGTGTTTCTTATCCTAGACAGGTTGCTACTCAAGGCTATAGAAAGAGTCTGTAGTGATGACAAAGTGAATGATCAATTTATGTTAAAATTGATTTATCAATTAAACTCTCACATCTTGATCTTAATATTCCAGGTTTATATTGCTCTGGGAGATTTAAAGTAACTCTGAAAAGAAATATAGTGTAATTGAGGTCATATAAAATCCCCACCCAAGTAGTAGTAGGGACTACTAAGAAAATATTCTTGGAGTGTCCATCGAATGTCACTGAAATTTCATCCATGTTCCCTATTTGTCCCTGTTCAAAACGACTTTCTTTTTATACATTTACTAGCAGCATGACCCGGCGTTGCCCATGCTTGATTCAAAAATCGTACGACTCATACAGCAATCGCTATCACTTGACTTAAAATATTTTTGCCCTTCCTTGCCTTTAAACGAGTGCCCTGTGCCGTGCTGATGTTGCTACATGCCTTACTTATTGACTATCTCACACTGCAAATTTTTTCTAAGCTCTATACTAAACATTAAATCTGTTACAAAAAAAGAACTAAACAAAAGGAACGCAAAACGATCAGCTTTAAAAAAGGACTCATAACTGGAAAAACCAAATGAAAAAAGAATGTTGACAAATACTTTTTCACACCCAACCCAGTTCTGCAGAATCAGAATCAATGTTGAGTTTAAGCAAGCGAATGAGCCAATTGGAGTAAAGTGCCATGCAGATTTAAGTTTTTCCCACTTGTGACGAATACAGCTATCGATTTTTTTGGCATGCTAGCATGCTAGTTAATATTTGTGTCAGTCAGCTGTTGGCTCTCACGCTGGCCAATAGAATCTTCCTGCCTATTCGTGGCAGCCAGCCATTGGTTCTCACTCTGGCCAGTACAAAATGGCCACAAACTACATGAAAACTGCCATAGAAGCATGAAAAAATTGATTATTTCCACTATTGATGGGAGTTGGGAAATGCAAAGCTGGTCTTGGTCTTCCCGCTAACTTGGAGCATGTGGATGTAAACTTTGGTGCAAATCGGTCAAAAATTGTGGCCGTGCAATCGTTACACACACACACACACACACACACACACACACACACACACACACACACACACATCCTGCCTTTTATAGATAGAGATTATAAACTTATGAAATTCTAAAAAAAAAAATGGGCTCAGAATGCCCAACATAAAAAACGGCCTTGTGCCACATTACACCTTGTGCATTTCTATAAATGCTTTCATGGTAATTCTTCTGATGAGCTTTCATCTATGGTAGCTATACTTTATGAATTTAAGTGCAGTACTAAATTGGCAGTAAAGTCTCATCATTTTATAGTTGAAATGGCTACATGTAACTGGAAGTTCTATGCTAATAGCTACTTTGATTGACTTCTCGCTTGTGGAACTCTTTTCTGTCTTCTCACTTTCCAGTCAACTTTTATCTTCAAAAATTTAAATACAATACCAATCATTATCTTCTGTTTTCATAATTCCTGTTCTTTTATTATTCTCTTTCGTTAATAATATGTTTTCTAATATTCACTCACACTCAGTAACATTTGCAACTTAGTGGCTTTATTGCCTTGCTTGAGTGAAATAATTAGCACTCCTCCCTACAAAAAAATCATTAAGTAGGTTACTCACTGTTTTTTCCTTCATTTTCTAATCTCATGACCTGTAAGTGTCAAATTGTCTAGGTCCTCTTTTCTCATTATATGTTTCAGAAATTACAAATATTTTTTTTGATTGTAAGAAATTTGTCAAAACAAAAGTACATAGTGTTTTTAAGCAAATTTCAAAAAAAAATATTCAAACATTTGTAAATATATACAGCCAAACACATATGTGTCATCTTTTTCCACTATTTTTTGCCATCTTTGAGGTCACTTCATGGTTCCATACTCCAAGAAATTGACATATTTTTGAGTGATGAAGCAGTTTTTACAAACTTCAAGAGAATTGAAGTTTGTAGTGAGTGTAAAATAATAATAAATCCCTTCACCCACTCCCTTCAAATTCAGAGAACTAAGGAATTAGAAGGAAAAGAATTTATGAGCCTATGTGAAAATTTCTTTGGACCAATAAAAATATTGTCCTCACAGAAATTGACTTGTCAGCTGAGAAGAAGAAAAGGAATTCATGAGCCTATGTGAAAATTTCTTTGGACCAATAAAAATATTGTCTTCACAGAAATTGACTTGTCAGCTGAGAAGAAGAAAAGGAATTCATGAGCCTATGTGAAAATTTCTTTGGACCAATAAAAATATTGTCTTCACAGAAATTGACTTGTCAGCTGAGAAGAAGAAAAGGAATTCATGAGCCTATGTGAAAACTATGGACTTTAAGACTTCTGATTTATTTTCCTGAAATGAAATACTGACACAACTTCAAGCATGTAAATTCATAAATAAATTCCTCATCTTGTTTTGTTAAAACTACCCGGATGTGTTTCTTTGTCATTATCATCCTTCATTAATCTTCTTGGCATGGATAAATCAACTGTTCATTTTAACTCCCAAGCTTCACACCATGATAGACCATTGTAGGATAACTTCTGACATTTTACAGATATTTTCATGGCAACTGCTATGACAAGCTATTTTCACTAGTGCCCTGACTGCATGAATCTAAATGTGCTCCTAGGTTGGCAACTCAGTTTTTATGGTAGAAACAGTTAAATGTAACTGCTTCTTCTACTCCAACAACTTCTTCTCTCGCACTTCCCGACAGTGGAACTCCCTTCCTCTTAACTGCTTTCCTGATAACTATAATCTCCAAAATTTTAAATGTAATGTCAATCGACATCTTCTGTCAGCTTGATCTTGATCCCCGTTCTTCTTTTTATCCTTTCTTCAATCATCCACTCTTTTCTCTTACTTTCATTCTCTGTAACCCTTTTCATTCTGGTGGCACTCCTGCCTTGCTTGGGGGTGAAATGCTTATAAAATAAATAAAATAGACAAAAAAAATAAACAAAAAATAAACAGAAAAAAATAAACAAATAGCAGAAAAATGACCAAAAAATAAACATGAATAAACAGAAAAATAAACAAGAAATAAACAGGAAAATAAAAAATAAGAAAAATAAGCAAAAAAATAAACAAAAACCAAACAATGTGCAGAAAAATAAACAAGAAATTAACACAAAAATAAACAAAAAAGTCCTTGCCTAGTTGTTTTCACTTTTGTTTTCATTGTGTGTATTATTCGTATTGCAAGTTGTAAAAATAACACAATCAAATGAAATTTAATAGTAATGATAATAAAGCAATCAAAAAATGGATAACAGAATTTATCTCAAATAAATTATGTGTGCATTTAAATTTTTCCTCCAGAATAACCCTGCTCCAATTATAGTTTGTGAGAAAAAATAACATATTGCGCAAGGGAGGTAACTCTATTTTATTAATTATAAAGTTGGTTATAATGTGATTGTGTAACTGTTTAGTAATAATACTCTCAAGTGACAAACATTTGGAGCAGTAGTAAAAATAGCAAAGGCAAAAAATAACTGAATAATAAATTGAAAAATTAAGTTGAAAACTTAATATTATCCATGATAAAAAGGAGATATAATTCCTAAAATATTCTGAGTTACCTCCCTTTAATAACGTTCAGTTTTTTTTTCCGATTATGAATTTTTTTTACTGAGTCCAAGAATTTTTGCTTAAGTTTTCAATAGATTTGTTAAAATGTGCAATAGGATATTAAATATAAGTTCATGAGATATTACCCTTTAATTTTTCAGTTCTTTATATCATAGATTACAATATATTGGTCATTGCATCAAAGAACTGAGTCCACCCAACAAATGACCCTGAGTTGGTTGCATGTGGTGCATTAAGCACCAAGAGTTACGGCCTCTTCTGCAATTGGCTGTTGAGAGAGGACATTCTACTTACAGTAGGTGGCACCGACAAAATTTGCATACAAACGATATTCAGCAACTATTAGCCAACAGTCATCATGGGTCTCGGACTGAGAGAGCTATATAACACCAGCTTTTTCTCAATTGTGAGAAGTGCTCTTGACATGCAGACAACCAGACCCATAAACTATTTTCAGCAATGTCTAACTATTGTGCCCACAAAAAGCTAAGACTTGTAATTTTTATGAAAATAACATAATTTTTAATCTTTGTGCCCACAAAAAAATCATTTTATTTACAAGATTATAAAAATATGTGAACCAAGTACAATACATTTATTTTTTACCATTTTATAAATAACTACAAAAACAAGTTTTATATTAAATCTAATAAATAATAGTAAATAAATATTTTTGCTGTCAAGTCTCAAGAATGAAAAAAAAATGTCTAAAACCATTTTCATATGTTTCGGTTTTATTAGAATTCTAGTCATTGTTTTTAAAAACAATAAACATTACTGAGGGATGCAAAAATGTATACAGTAAAAGCAGTGTCAACAAAATAATCATCTTTTGACACGCCATTTTTTTTTGTAGACACAAAGTTTTAGCTCAATTTTTGTTTTTTTAGTTGAAATTTTATTACTTGTGTTTTACTAGACTTACACTAGATACCTGCTTTTATATTTCTTTTAAACCAATTTGCTTTATGTAAATGTGATGAGATTTATAAATTTGACTTTTTCTCCAGAAAAATGTGTTCTGCTTTTTCTGTGTTCAGTACAATTTTGGTTTTGGTCAACGTATGTATAGTATTGTATGCAAAGTAGGTAGACAAGTATAAATAGAGTAAAAGAGAGTGATGTTTAAATAGTCTTACACCAGTCCATCTCATGGGGGTGTTCAGCTACTCCACAACATTGGGATAGTTCATTATTATCCCAACTACATAGATACTTGAGCATTAAGAGTAGAGCAGCTCTTGGTATATGAGATAAATAACTACCACTGGACTAATAAAATATGAAATCACACTTCATAGTACAGATAAAACAATATCTCAGTCTTATTACTACTTTTATTTTCCAATCCAGAGAAAATTTTATCCATCACTTCAGTTTTCAAATTTTCTACATCTCTGACTCAATAAAATTTCAGCTTATGAGATTTATCTTTTCAGTAATGTAATCATCCAAATATAAAATGTAAAGCATTGACCAACTGAAAAATTTTATTTCCACAGATTCCCTTATAAAATAGTTTTTTCATAAATTAATAAAGAGTGAAATTTTTGTTTTAATCTAACAATCAACACACATATACATGCAAAAGAAGAATTTGGTATAAATTGTTTCTACCACTGTCCCACTCAGAGGCAGATCTACATATGTGGAGCCCTGAAGCTTAAACAGATATGAGGGGCCTCTTTGCAACCAGCAACAATAAATTCTAGGATCAAAGTGCCAAAATATAGGCTATGAATAGATTCTGGCATGCTCAATGAACCAATACTGCTGGGAGTTCAGGCACTGCAAGCCCTGAAGAAAATTTTGAAATATGACCAATTCCAAGGGAATCTTGTGGTTATATGAAATGGGTATTAGAGCATATTCTAAGGCCAACATTAGCTACTTCAACCGAATGGATTATGATTCAATCACTAAAATGGCTTTATTTTAATAAAAAAGACATAGATTTTGTTGAAAAATTCACACATTAAAATAAGTTGCTTCAGGAGTCCCTCTGGGATTAGGGGCCCCTCTAGGATTACAGACCCTGAAGCTTACATTAGTTTTGTAGTAGATCCACTACTGGTCCTACTATTGACCTGATACTAGATCTTAATTCCTGTTCTTTTATTGTTCTCTTGACTTAATAATGTTTTTCTTTTACTCATATTCTTTTACACTCAGTAACCCCTAGCATCTTAGTGGCTTTATTGCCTTGCTGGGAGTGAAAGCATTAATAGGATTTATATATCAGGATACTACTAGCTGTGGAGTCTTCAGTTCTATCTCAAAACAACTGCTAAAATATTTCCTAGCAAAAAGTTATTCCCTCCACTTCCATTATAATCCATCATTATATTTAGTGTAAGTTAAACATTTATGGTAAATTTACCAATTTTTGAAAGGTTGTACCATGGACTGAACGGGTAAGTAATAACAAAGTCTTAAAAAAAAATGGGAAATAAAAAGGACACTTATATGTAGCATCAAAAGAGCTGAAATTTCTAGGTACATAATGAGAAAAGAAAGCTTGGAAAATTTGACACTCACAGGACATATTGAAGGCAAGAAGGACAGAAGAAAGCAGTGCATAATCTGCCTAACAAGTTTGTGTTTATGGCTAGCAGAACAGGGATTAGGAGATATAGCATAAAGACAAACTTTACTAAAGTCTACAAAGGACAAGAAGTTGTGGAGAGCCTTGACTGTCCACGTCCTGAAAGACTATGGTAATTCTTTTTTTTATCATTTCATTCCAAGTGAATAAGATAATGCCTACTATGCAAAGGGAGTGAAAGAGAATGAGAAGACTTTAGGCAAAGGAACCAGAAACCCAATCCTAAACAGGGAACAAGGGATAAACCTGTTCAAAAGACAGGGAAGGAGTGTGAACAGGTGGATCTATCTACTCATAGAAGAAGATGCAGCACTTATTTAACAGACCAAGAATATATGCTCCAAGCTGTGATGCTACTGTTTTGAGTTGCAGTGATTCAGTTTCTCTTTTGAAGTGTCCTCCGCATTACTATATCCAAGAGTTTCATCTGCAATTGTTCCTATCATCTACATTCTTTATAGTGTGATTGATTGAGTGAAAATAATAACAGCAGAGACCATAATGAGGCAGTACTGATGAGAAAGATAATAATGCAAAACCAATCAAACAATACACTATAATTGTAAGTGTCAAAATTTACTATTATTATTATTATTATTGTTATTGATGATAATGATAATGATAATGATGATGATATCCCAGTGTAGCCTTTCAACTGAACTGCAGAGAAAGTGGGCTACTCTAACTAACA
>CAHIKZ030005491.1:665000-742500 GCA_903632075.3 Acanthosepion pharaonis | reverse complement strand
GCTACAAGTTGAGATTTTAAGAATTTTTGGAGGAGATGATTTAATGAAACAATTACTAATTAACCCATAGATGGGGTAAGAAGAGGTGGATTCATACCTTTCCCAAGAGTATATGCACATAAGTGAATATAACAAATCCAACAAGAATTGGAACTCGGCTTTCCAATTAACAATTCTAAGCTATTATCCATTACAACATCCATACATCCTGGTACTCTCAAATGTAATGCTAGATTTAGGAAAAATGAGGCCTTATACTAGTAAAGTTATGAGCCTCTTATTTAGTCCCCAAAGGCTTGAAGGCTTGGCATGCCTATACAGGCATGGAAGGAGGTGCACACCTAAGCACAATGGTAAATCCAACACTTCCCAAGTGGTCACCTATTTAGATATTGACCAGGCTCAATGTTGCTTAACTTCAGTGATTGATTGGGAATCAATATTTCAATGTAATGTTGCTGTAAGCCTAATAAAATTTAAGTAGTGATATATAAATTTTAATTTATATATTAAAAAAGTATTTTGAAACATACAAAAAGATTTGCAAGATATCACAATGTTTATATTTTTAAAGGACCAATTGAAAGTATAGCTGGCTGTCATTTGCAAGTAAGCAGCCATCCCTCCCCGTCAAAGTTTGGACACCCAACAGCATGTTGGCGTGGTTGGACACATGTCAACCGCCACTGTGTCATTCACCAAAAAAGTGCAAAAAGTTGTTACAGCAGGGCTCTTCTTAAATTGAGGACCTATTTTGTTGGTGGCTGATCTGCTTTCTTGATCCTAATGGACAATTCTGTGAATAGTGATTTGTAGAATTTCCAAATTTATTTCTTTTTCACTACTAGATTATCTAGAAGCTATGACCGTCATAGTAAGTGAAAGATATGACCATCATAGTAAGTGAAAGAATCTTTCCTTTCTCGAAATCTGACACATGCATATAGTATAATCATCTTCTCTTAAACACAACGGAAATATCTAAATACAGAGATAGTATCAAACTTTATTTATACTAAACTGGCAGAAAATAAAATTACAACAACCAGAAGGACAATGCTGATTTTTACTCGGTTACACAATGTGCATACTAGTGGGTAGTAGATTTTATGATAAAATTTTCAGTCTTTTGTTATTTCGTGATATAGAAACATTTATTATTTGCATTATTTCATCATTATCATCATCTACTTGTTGCAGATTGCGTATCAATATGAGATAGTCTTCTCTACAAAGTTTGATCATCAACAGCAGAGTTCAAGAAGTAAAGGTCAAGTCCAGTCCATAAGTGGCATTATCAAGTCAGCATTTTAGCTGTTGACCTTTGCTTCTCTTACTGGCTAACTTTCCTCCTAGGCATCACTGATATGTTATGAGTTGATCTTTTGATATGACCGTACAGTTTAAGTACTCTTGACTTGATGACTGATGTGATTGGCTTAAGCTTAGTAATTTTGAGTAGCTCATTGATAGAGATAGGTTTGCTGAGGCATTTGCTAGTCATACATGATGTAGTTCTGGAATGTGGCAAATTTTTTAACTGACTGACATTCAGTTAACACAATCGAGACGATATAACACAACTAGTAGGATTTAAGTGTCAAAGATCTTTTCCTTCAAATGATGAGAAACTCATTTTGATGTTAGCACTTCTTTGTTCCTGTTGAAATCTGCCCAACCTAGAACAATACAATGCTTCACAGTAACTATTCCATTGTTGTTTGATGATAGCTTGTGACCAAGATATACAAACTCTATCATCCTAATTTTTATTTTTATAATGATAATGACAACAATGATGAGGACAATACTTCACATGTAAATAACTCCTCATTTCAGAAATTCAGACAGAAGATGATTAGGTGATAATAACAACAAAGATGAGGATATTAGTCTGAATGTAAATAATGATAACTCTTCATCCCAGAAATTCAGGCAGAAGGCAATCAGGTGATAACAACAACAAAGATGAGGATAATAGACCAAATGTAAATAATGTAAATAATGATAACTCCACTTCCCAGTAATTCAGATAGAATATGACCAGGTGATAATAACAACAAAGATGGGGATATTGGTCTGAATGTAAATAATGTAAATAATGATAACTCCTAACCCTAGAAATTCAGATAGAAGGTGATCAGGTGATAAAAACAACGAAAAAAAAGATGAGGACAATATGTAAAATATTTTAAATATTTTAGCTGTATAAAATAACTAAAATTAATAAAAGGTGTAAATAAACAAATATTTTAATTGTTTAAAGAAGCGTATCTTAAAGAAAACCAGATGGTTTGTAAAAAATTCTTACATTTGTCTGTGAAAATTCCTATTTTTAGAATTAACTGTTAAAGAACTGCAAAAATGTTTTATGTGGATTGTTGCTGATTTATTTTTTGAATTTGAAAAAATATGTATTATTTTATTTACTGACCAATCAGAGAGGTGGGCTCGTTCGCTCATAAATTTTGAAATTAAGGTCTGTCTTTGGAGCCTCCTGTTTTCCTATATAAAGAATCATGCCAATCTGATCTGATTTTAAGGTAGAAAGAAAGAAGATTCAAAGTGAAAGGGAGTGATAACTTACAAAAGGGTCAGAGAATGGTGGCTGCAAAAGAAGATTTCCAATCTTCTAAATTTCAATCAAGATCAACAGACACCAAAATTTCATTCAGAAGGCAGATTAAGGACCTGGGAGGGAAATCAATTTTGGCTGCTAACTGAGAAGAATTTATAAAAGAAATGAAACCTGTTAAACAGAACTTTTCTATAAAAGAAAAAATATAACAATTCCCAACGACGTCAGTCTTTAGAAATTATCTAAGCTCCCCTCATGCCAAGAAATTCATTTTTGTCTTTTACAATTATATGGATACACCTTTTGTATTTTCTGCCTTACCAAAAATTTCATTTATCTTAACAAAGTTGTTTTTCATTTTCAAAAATTGTATTGTAATCTTTCTTTAAGTCATGTAAGGCTTATTTTTTGAATAAGATGAACACAGGAAATTATTGCATAATGTCTTGTTGGTAAAATATTGTATTTGTTTTTTTAAATATGTGTTTTGATAATTGTTTGTTCTTTTCAATTTTGCACAGTGGCTGAGACTTATTTGCACCTTGTTCAATATTCAGGATTAGTGAGATAAGATATTCTCCTTTCACATTCTATCCTTAAAAAGATTTTCTGATATTTTGCATGAAAAAATAAGTTTTGTAAAAAATAAATTTTTATAAATAGTCTGCATGTAAATAATGGTAACTCCAAATCCCAGTAATTTAGATAGAAGGCAATCAAGTGATAATAACAACAAAGATGAGGATAATAGTGTGCATGCAAATAGTGTAAATAATAATAACTCCTCATCCCAGAAAGTCAGACAAAAGGTGATCAGGTGATAATAACAACAAAGATGAGGACAATAGTCCAAAAGTAAACAATCTAAATAATAATAACTCCTCATCCCAGAAAGTCAGACAAAAGGTGATCAGGTGATAATAACAACAAAGATGAGGACAATAGTCCAAAAGTAAACAATCTAAATAATGATAACTGCTCATCCCATAACTTCAGAGAGAAAGCAATCAGGTGATAATAACAACAAAGATGAGGACAATAGTTGAAAAGTAAACAATCGAAATAATGATAACTGCACATCCCGTAACTTCAGAGAGAAAGCAATCAGGTGATAATAACAACAAAGATGAGGACAATAGTTGAAAAGTAAACAATCGAAATAATGATAACTGCACATCCCGTAACTTCAGAGAGAAGGCAATCAAGTGATAATAACAACAAAGATGAGGACAATAGTCCAAAAGTAAATAATCTAAATAATTATAACTGCTCATCCCATAAATTCAGAGAGAAAGCAATCAGGTGATAATAACAACAAATATGAGGACAATAGTCCAAAAGTAAATAATGATAACTTATAGAAATCCTCATACCAGTACAGCATCTTTTCTCTGAACCTTAAGCAGTGTTATATGACACAAGAAGACTCAATCTGGGGAAAGGGTCCGGTGCAAACAAATGTTATACCTTTTAAAGTATACATATTCTGCTTTTGTTCAATTAGTCATTTAAAATGTGTTGGTCATATTGTGATCCTTCTAAGGACTGTATGGTCACTTTGGAGAACTGCCATGCCTGTTGATTATAAGTTGCTGGTTCCAGTTGGCATCAAAATGACTGAAAAGACACATTCTCTCAAATTTATAGAGAAACTGTACTGGGATTTCTTCTTAGCCAATATTCTATTTCTCAATATTGTCTGCCTTATTTCTGTTCTTTCTTGTCTTGTTGGCAGAATGCTGTGATCACTTGTTTGGCTCCCTTTTATATTACTGCAAGAGAAAGTTGATGTCCTATTCCAACAGGTCTACTTGTATTGAACAATGGATGGCAACTGACTTGATTAGTTAGTGTCACCTATAACTTTTGCTGTATTGCATCAACAAGTGTAACAAATGTTGAATAATGTATGAATGCAAGAATTTGGTCTGTGTCAATGGCCAAGAATGGCACCTGGTTAGTGTTATACCCCTTATTTTGTAATATGGTCACATACTAATCTTTATCTGAACATTTATTGCAAACCAGCTATATTACTTGTACATTTAATCTTGAGTAAATTAAACACTAATAACCCATACATCACAAGAATTAGAAGAGATGCTCAATGTTATCCCCACTGTGAGCCAACCAGTTGGCCTTAACATACATGTTGGGAAAACCAAGGTCATGTTTAACAGTGACATTAAACCATTGCCAATCATTGTAGATAGAAAGATCATAAAGAAAATAGACATGTGTATCTTGGAAAGAAGATTGCAAGAGATGGTGCTCTATTTCTGGAGTTTGAAAGATAGATTGTTCTTGGTTGGGCTGCCTTTGGAAAAGTTTATAGCATCATGAGAAGTCCAAAGTCAACAATAGAAACCAAGAAAAAAAACTGTTTAATAAATATGTTCTGACAGTGATAACTTATAAAAGTGAGAGATGGGTTCTCAACACCACCACCGCAGAGATTCTTGCAGTGGACCAATGTAAAATGGAGGGAATCATACTCGGCATCAAGACAGCAAAAGCAATATCTGTATTTGACAGCAGACTGGAGTGAAGGACTTAACTGAGACCATCAAGAAAGGGAAACATACAAGGACTGGCTACGACTCTCATCTCAGAGACAACAGGTAGACAGCAAGGCAGTGGAAAATTACTAGAAGGCAGCCAAAGGCTAGATGGCATGATGATCTAACCTAATACTTTGGCCCATTGGTGGTGGTCAACCAGAAAAGGGTACCTTCAACAGGTTTGATAAGGCTCTGTATTTGTATTTGGAAATTGAAACACATTCAGTGTGTTGACATTTTAATTCCCCTCAGATTCAAATCAAGTTCTAATAGTTGAAATATCTGTGTACCCACATACTGAAAGGTTTTCAGATTAAACAAGAATTAATTGATTCATTCATTTTCTACGGCTCATCAATCCTTTGCAGGTTATTTAAAGCTAGAAAATATTTTTTAAATTGTAAGAATTTTTTATTTTTTGAGATAATAATGATTTAGTCATACAAGTCTTACTAATTAACTAACAGCTGGGAGAAGAAGAGTTGGATTCATGCCTTTTCCAATGGTATTTACATGTAAGTGAATATAACAGACTTGACTGGAATTGGAACTCTGCTCTGCAATGAATAATTCAGAGCCATTATTCATTACACCCCCCACACATCAAGGTTTACAGAACACGATACTTCCAAGTTGTCAACCATGTAGGTATTGACTAGGCTTGACATTGCTTAACTTCTAAAATCACCTCTAAATGATATAAAATACTAACTTAAAAGTTGCCCTATTGGGCAGCATTAAAGCTAACTCCTGTGGAGGGCTCTTGATTGGGCCTTCAGCTTGTTCAAGAGTTTAAGAGTCCCTAAATCTTTGCATATTCTCAGCATTGGAAACTCTCCTGGCTGCCGTTTGATCTGGGTTTTCATTTGCATGGGAATTTCTTTTCGTTACTGCAGCCTTAGTTCTTTTGGTTGCAATCTGGTCCTCTGTTGGTGGAGATTTCTTTTTGCGAGGCATACTGCTGCCATATGCAATAGGCAACAATAAGCTACAGAAGAACTCAAAATTGATTGCTGCATTGTATTAATATTGAAGCTTAATTTTTAAAAGTTCATTGGTAATTTTTCTGCCAATATTTTAATTTATAGACAATTTGATGTACATATGTCCTTACTTTCCATACAAACAATTACTTTTATTTTATGGGTGATTTTCACTGGATTTTGCAATTAATTTTGATTATTCTCAAATTTATTTCCAAGTTATAAAAATTGTTATCGTTAAAAAATATTTGTCACAAAAAATCAGATAAAAATGGCTGAAAACAATCAGAATAAGGAAAACTTGGGAACTCAAAATTTCAGGATTGCAGGCCCAGATCTGGCTCAGAATGTTTTTAATTTGCTGATGGAGTTGGGCTGATTCCAAAATAGTATGATATGTTAAGCTACAGCGTCTAGGAGTAAAGTTGAAAAAGTTTGACATACTGACATTCACATTTATTTATATAAAAGATGAGATATTTAAAAGATAGAGAGTTATGTCCCTTTAATTGAAAAATTGTGACACAAAATTTTTTGCATTTATTATATAGATTTACGAAGTAAAATTAGCAACATAAATTCCTTAAAAAGATTTTAGCCATTATGTTGATCAAATAGTGATTTTCATTTTCAGCTGAAATTGTACAATTCCCTTATGATGAGAAATTCTTGTAAAATTGACATTAAGCAGAATCATCAAAAAGGTCAGAGAAAAAAGTGTTATGAAAGGCAGATTGGGTAAGAATCTGTCAATGAACACAGTTCATTACATTGCTTATGACAGAATGTTCATTTGTTTTATGATTTATCAACCCTTTGTGCATTATTTAAGGCCAAAACACATTTTTAAGTTGTATAAGAATAACTTTTTTTTTTTTTGCAAATGAATATTGTATTAACAATTTGGGGAATAAATAAAAATTGTATAACAATGATTTTTCCAGATATAACTTGCATAAAAATATGTTAATAAACTTTTTCCTTAAAAATAGACAGTGGAACTTTTCCAAGTATAAATCATACAGAAACAGATTCTAAAGGCTAATCTCCTCTACAAATATCAATGTCTCAATTGGTTTGGTATCCATTGTTTCTTGTTTAGGATTGGGTTTCTGATTCCTTCTAAAGTCTACTTCCACAATATATTTCTAACATCTCTAATTGAACTCTGAAATGTTATCCACTAATTAAATCTTGACCACTTCAAGTCTAGAATTAGCCATTATCTTCCCTGTACAGCCCCAAGAATTTTACTTCTTGCCCTTTCTTATGCAACACCACACAGTAATCCTCTTCCTTGAGTTGCTCTTGGGCCTTGTATTCAGTGAATGTTAAGAAAAAAAAAAATCCTGAACAGTTACTTTAAGTTATCTACTCTGTATTACTTGATTCATGTTTGTTGTATGGTTCTTGATATGTTATGCAAAATGGTAGTCCTTCATTTCTGTATGGATGTATTATTGTTTTGATACCAGCATTGCAGCACCGTTGGAAAGTACCTGAAAATTATGCCATCTTGACCCAACCCTTACGAGTACAACTGGGTAAACAAAACAGTTTGGGAGTTGTCAATGGTTGTGCTAGCACTAAGTCACAAGTCATCATGACCGAGCATTTAAGTGTACTGTCCCTATTCAACTACTGATCATGCTGGATTATGTGATCTCTCCCAGAAATTGTATCTTCTCAGCATAGTTTCAGTACAAGTCACAGAGGCTGGTTCACTGGATATTGTCTGAGAAGGTGTCTGCAACAATGATTAGCTAACCAAATGCTGAGAATAAAATGAGTTTCCAAGTCATTACAGTTGTTATCACCTTGCTCACTGCAAATCAATCGTGATATACCTATCATATTTACTTAACTCAGCATGGCACAAGACCATGTGAGCACCATCAAGTAAGGTCTGAATTGTTTTTTAGGTTATCTTACTAAGCATTTTTTACAAGGAAGACACCCATCGGTGTGTAGTGGGTTTGGTATTTTGTTTTGTTTTTTTGTCCGGTATCAGATGTTAATGTCGTTGGACCACAATAAATAACATAAAAACTTGGCTGGAAAATTAAGGGTCAGTTTTATTATTGACACACGTGTATGTACTAACTTGGATGTAAGAGAGTGGTCAACTTCAAGTCAACATGACATTGAGAGAGGATGACTGGATCTCCTTTCCTTGGGACTGCTGCAAAACACATCTGAATCCAATGATTCGAAAGTATCAAGAGAAAGATGATCTCCTTTCCAGAAGTGGAGTCACAAACTTTGCATGTGACCAGAAACACTTTTCCTTTGGTTTCCATTTGCATTATGGGAAAATAAAATTATTTATTTTTTTCAAAAGGTGTTCAAAAACAAGGGTCTTGAACCAGTGGTGGACTGGTTCTAAAAATATTGATTGTACCCACAACTTCCATGCCATCATTTAATTTTCATAACAAATTGTTATATAGGAATAAAAGTGTCACTGCCAACACTAAAATTTGAACACAGATAACCAGTGAGCAAACACAGGCGATCCCATTTTGAATAAGTAGATCACATGATGGTAAAGGAAATGTATATATGGGAATTAGCATGGCGTCTAAGTGATAATTATATGGATTACTATTCAGTGGTTACTTTTCAAGCGAGCATTATCGAGCAAGTACTATTAGTGTGAGTTTTATTCGAAGGCGTCTGACACCAGCATTGTTCAACTGCGTACTATAGTTGTATCTGCGATTACAAAGTCTCTACTACAACAAGTATTATGAAAGTGACAACAAGTATTTGTTGACATTACAAAAGTGTCAAATGAGTGTTCATTGACATCCCTAAATGAATAAAGTTTTGTAAAAATGCATATGGAAAAATTAAAATTTTTGTGGAAAAAATGTGTATTTCTTAGTAATTTGTGTGCTTGTACTGTACATATGCCTTTCATTATGTTAAGAGCAACCATTTGTTTTCACTAGATGATTGTGAGAATCTGCCAATAATAGCGTCCGCATCCAATTCATCTAACAATTCCTTTAGATCACAACATGTATGATTCCAAATTCTCCTCAGATGGTGAACTTCTTAACTTTGTCTTTATGATCTTTAACTTTGAAAATGTCTTCTCACATTGAACAAGAGTAACTGATAGCGTGCAGACGACTTTATAAAGTTCTTATTCCTTTTTATTACAAAAACAGTTGCCTGTGTTTGTTTCTTTATTGGAATTTTATTTGATATAGTGGGGTCCACTGGCAAAGTTACACCCTGGGCAACCCACAACTGTCTAGAGCTATGATTCCCAACATAGGCTACACACCCCACTTTAATTTGATTTTTAAGGGAGGCAATCCCAGAATTTTTTTCTAGTGAGCCTGTATGTGTGTGTGTGTGTGTGTGTGTGTGTGTGTGCGTAAATTAATACATAACGTTGCATATACAATATGCATACATAAAAATATATGTGTATGCATGTATGTAGATGTGTAATTACGTATATATATATATATATATATATATTTGAATTAGTAACAATATTTTTTATAGATATATGCAGTCTCAAATTCTTAAGGTAAGTCAAGTTAATGACTTTTTTTTAAGCTTCCTCTATGTGAATAGGAGTTCAGTTCACTTTTTGAATAATAATAAGAAGAAGAATTATATGCCACAGAGGGGCCGGGTCATCAGAATTTTAGAGATCATTAGGTGGAGCATACCAAAAAGGTTGGGAACCACTAGTCTCTAGACTAAATCAATTGTACATTTTCAGTGCAAATGCTGGTTATTTTCAGAACAAGTTAGAAATTCTTCAGGTCAAATTCTTTCCGCCACTCTTCCTGTGCAAAAATTCCTCTCGTACGCCTTTCTGTATTAGAAAATATTTTTAAAATCAGCTCTAGAAGACAACAAAAGAGGGGCTAATTAATTCAAATCAAAATTATGTGAAGATCTTTATACACAGTTATTAAGTCTGTGATTCGACGGCTTACAAATCACAAACATTTTGAAATGTCAAAAAAAAAACAGAGATAGTATCAGAAGGTTGTCTCGATGCCTAAAAAATAAAAATGTTCAATAAATCGTCACAAAAAAAAGTTCTCGTGTAAAAAACTAAAACATGCGATTTACAAAAAAAAAACGTACTGAGGAAAAAAAAATATCACAACAATTTTTCAAGCGATTTCTTTAAGTTTCGAAATTTTTGTTATAATTTTAATTAAAATAAACAATTTTTTAACATCTGTCTATATTTCTAAGATGTTTGTAATATTGTAACTATATTTATTTACAACACTACTGTTCGGACTGTTGACATATTCACGACATTTCGGCCGTTGTAAGCTCCGGCCTTCTTCAGGTGATATATACGTTGGAATTTCGAACCGAAACCAAATTCTCCTCAATTATATATATTTTTTTGAATAATATTATTTTGTTATTATTTTAGCACATAACAGATGAGGTTTTTTTTTTAATGTAAAAAGTTACATTTGATTTTTCTTTCAATTTTAAAAAGAAATTAAAAATACTCTTTCTGTTCGCTAACCAAGCAACTGTTGATTTACTGAAAGAACATTATTCAAAATCAAAACGCATTAAAATTAAATGGATTTTGTTTTTCAGTGTATATGAAATTTTAAAACTTGAAATCTGATAAATAAAGTACAAATTTAAAACTTATTTTTTTATTAAAACGCAAAAGGGACATTTTTTTAATTAAAAGAAAGTCCAGACGAAAATTTAAGTTTACGTTATTTTTAATACGAAATACCTAACGCGCCAAAATTTGACACCCATTCAAAAAAAAATGACATCCGTATGTGTATGTGCTAAAGTAGCCAAAGTAGTCATTTTAATGATAATCAGGAATATATCAAATGTAAATATTTTATCGTTTGTTTGTTTGGTTTTCTTCTTAATTTAAATGCTAATTGTTTGTTCATGCAAAGTGGATACATTTTCTACGCTTTTGGTCATCCATAGGAAACGAAACTCCACGGTAGTCTAACGTTCAAGGAGAAACATTACGCTTAGAAAATAAAATTATTTTTTAAGCAAATAAAAACAATTATATACTTTAACGGATTCTTTGTTTCAACGTTGTTCGCGGAATATTATAGAAGTACAATTAAGTCTTAGTTAAATATAAATAAATGTCTGAAAAATAACATTTATTTTGAAAGAAAGAAGAAAGGAGCTGACTTGAATGGACAAATAAAAAGAATGAGTCAACCTCAACTCGGAAATAAGTACTTTACATAAATGAAAAATATATCTTACCGGACAAAATAGTCAGTCCAGTTGGTCGGATTCCCTTGCCAATGCTGTCTGATTCCATTTTGGGTGGTCTTTAATTTGAGAAGATGACAAATTCTTCAAATTTTTACCAAGTTGCCTAGGTTTTTAGAAATTTAGTTGTTGTAATGTTTTGATTTCACAAGGAAGTGACAGTCTGCTTCTAACAGGGAATGATGGGAAATTTTTAATTTCTTTTTTTTTACTAAGAATTTTTTTATAAGCTTGGATTTTCTTCTTATTTTTCCTCGAATATAGTTTGGAATTAGAAATTATTTTTTATCTTTTTACTTTATTTAAAAATTGTATTAAGATGAAAGATCTTTTAACCGTGTTTCGATTGTACGGTTGTTGTTTTTTGTAAGTAAACAAGAAAAGTTTAAACTTAAGTCAGTAAAGTACGCACCTACATTTCATTCAAACATGAAAACAAAAATAACTTGGTAGTTGGGAGATACATGCATAATGTGGTGTAAGTTTCCTTACAACAAATAACCCGGCACAAGGCGAAAAATGAAAAGAGTGCGACACTCCCTAAAAAATGTTTTAGTAAACTAAAAACACTAAGGACCGAACTCACTATTGATTTAAAAAGTTACTAGTCGGCGAAACTAAACTACTAACTAATCACTGCCATGTACACACGCACGCACACACATAATAGAATTATTTTTAATGTCATGTCATGTCATGTCACGGTATGGTTAAAAATGTCACACACCGTACACATACAAAATAAAAAAATTTAAAAGCATACATATTTTTTTTTATTGAGTATCCTGAAATCCTTTCCGATTATTTTACAATGATTTCCACCCTGTACAAGGCTCAAGAACCACTCAAGGTAGAGGGCTGCATTGTAAGAGACAGTTTATGGGGATATGCGGGAAAGAACTGGACTTGAACAGGTTGTGATTGCAGCGATCTAGGAAGCATCCTCTTGGGAGTCGGTTCCACAAAGCAGCGGTTCGGGGAGGGGAAGAATCTGCTCGAGTGGAACTTATCAATGGAATATGAAGAGAATGAATGTGTTTCGCTACTGTATTGATCTCGCGAACACATGAAATAAAAGAAACTTCTGATTCCTATGATTGCATAGAACAAAGGAAACCATCCTACAGGTGTGAAATTTAGAGACTTCCTCTTTTCAGCCGAGACCTCCTACAAGAAGAGCACGTGGAATGGAGTAGCTCCAAACACGAAGACCACAAATAAGTCACTTTAACACAAATATTACTTTCTTTTGTTAAATATCGTCTTTACTGATAGATTTATTTATCACTTCAAAAATATATTCATTCACCAACATAACACAAACCAAAAATATTCTACTTTCAAACACATTAGAAAAAAAATTTTATGCCACTGAACTTGTACAACAGAATCCTTCTGATAATAAATACTTCTAATTATATATATATATATATATATATATATATATATATATATATATATATATATATATATATAATTATTTATTTAAAATATGATTCCAACGCTACATAAGAGTTCTCATGTTTCAAAACAAGAACTTTGGATTATTTACCTAACGAGTTCTTTCTTATTTTCTATATATTTTTACACACACACACACACACACACACACACACACACACACATATATATATATATATATATATATATATATATATATATATATATATTATAAATTAATTGATTTAAAATATACGCGCTCCAAAAACAATAACTCATTTCCAATAGCATTTTCGGATACAATACATATATTTTCGTTGTCCTCTTATTACTAAGAGAAAAACAAGAACAACATCTATTCTATACCTGAAGATGTATGTAGGAATGGACGAAAACTTGTAGTAAAAATAAGAACTAATACGGCAGAAATTTATAGAAACAAGGATCATTTCATTCATAACGGATTCGGAGGTTTTTTGTATATTATTTGAATTGTTTGCGACGATGGATTTCTCGCCAATTAAATCATTAACCTTTGCATTGTTTTTTGTGTGAATAATTCATGAATTTGTAAATTGATTGCACGTTTATCGTAATATATATATATATATATATATATATATATATATATATATATATATATATATATATATATATATATATTATTTCCTACTAAATCTATGTTCTTATGCCAAGTAATGAAATTTAGCAGGAACAACAAGTTATAATAGGTGCAATTTTTTACAGTGACAGTCACCCTTTACAAGGCCCGAGGGCCGCTCGTGGTAGAGGGTTACGTTAGGAGACCATTTGTGTTTATAGGTGAGTGGAACTTACTTTTCAACCCAACCACCGATGAAATATGGAGGGAATGTGGGTGGTTAGCTACTATGTAAATGGCATAGCGTGTTCTTACCGTCGGTGTTTGCTTTGGCAGGACCAGGGAATGTAGTTCGTCCAAGCACTTTCCATGGAAGTAGCAGTAGAGCCGTAAGGGGCTTGCCACATCCCGCCTGTGGGAGAGGAGTTGACGGGCGGAGAATAATTCGTTACCTACAAGAGCTCGGAGACGCTTTTGGAGAGTCGGGTCTTGGAATTACAAAACAAGACAACCACTCTGTCTGCACCAAAATGTCTTTTTGTGCTCTTAACAAGGCAGGATAACAATTTCAGATAAAAAGGATTACCATCGAAAAATGGAGAAAATCACAGCTTGGTAAAAGACAAGGATTTTTAAAACGACAAAAGAGAAAACAATTCAAGAGGGCAGTAAAAAAACAAAGGAGCACCCACCGTTGAGAAAAAAAAACGAGAAGACCTACTTTCACTTTCACTTTCACTTTCACCTGCCCCTGAGTGGCTCTGAAACATACAATAATTTTTTAAAAGTCCCTATAAAATTCACACAGTTCGTGCTTGTGAAAACTTCTTAGAATTCTTTTTGTTGTTGGTTGTCCAACTGCAGGAGAATTTTCACTTAAACTTCAAAATTCTTTAGTCTCTCTGCAAGTGGTGCCTTCTTGATTCTCTCTTTTGGTGTCAAAAGTCTTCTGCCCTGATGTTGGCCTGCCTTGTCTGCTTGCTGTCAAAATGTCTTCTCGCACCTGGGCTCTATATATTTGATAAATTAGGATAACAAGGACCCCACTATTCGGGGTGTTACTAGCGCTTGAGACCACGTCTGTCATTGGTCAGTATATACGAAAATTAATTTTGCATAAACTGGAAATGGATCCTCCACAAATTTTGACAGGGTTTAAGCACTAAGCCAAAAAGATGGATAACTGTAGCAATTTTTAACACAAACCGTCTGGCCTTCCTAAAAATACACTTCTCTCAAAAGAACGTCTATTAAAAAACAACCTAGACAATTAAATATCTATTCAAGAGTAATATTTTTAAAGTAGTAAAAATAAAATTTTTGTACATAAATATCTCACCTTGTTCTTGTGATGCGTATATGCTGTATTTTACTAACTAAAATAGGAGTCAAGTAAGGTCCATCATAACACTACGTGCGTGGTATGGCAGGTCTTAGGTTAGAACTAGTGGAACTAAGAGATGTGATTCGTCTGAATACTTTTTAAAGGAAATATCAATAGAACAGTGTGGGAAAGGTGTTGTGGGGTGGAAAATAATTCATCACCTACAAGGGCGTAGAGACACTTTTGGAGTCTATCGAGACTAGAAAGGAAAGACTGTGCAGCTCCTATTCATATATGACAGCAGTACTCCATTCTCGACGGGCGTGTGGCCGAGTGGTTAGAACGTTCGTTTTCCCGGGTTCGAATCTCACCATGGTTGATTTGTCAGGAAGGTGACTTCTTGATGTTATCGTTCTGGATGAGTCGATCCCAGCTTACGGCACCTTTGAAAAATGCCTCAAAACCATACCACGGGCTGATCCAAGCCTTGTGAGTGAAATTGGGTAGACGGAACCCTTGGGAGCCGTCGGTAGTTGTGCTAACACGAAATCACAAGTCATCATGACCGTGGGTTTGAGTGTGCTGGGCTTGTTCAGATTGTTGATCACGCTAGATAAAACGCTCTCTCCCAGAAACTGTAACTAAGGTCCGCCTAGAATAGTTGCAATATAAACCACAGGTGGGCTCTTTGGGTCTTGCACAAACACAAATGTAACTGAGCAGTTGCAATGTGAACTAGCTAGCCGCCCTAGTAGACTGGCATTCTCGGATTCAAGTAGTTGCGCCATTTACTTACTTCTTACTCCATTCTCGATTTGATCTGGCTCTTGTAAATATAGCAGGAAGTGTCGGGTACCTACTAGGTCGATACAAGGAACCGACCAATTTTCCAAAATTTTTAGCGAGGTATCATATATAAGAGTTCCACTTGAGGTCTGGGTTCAGTTTGAGACCCAAGAGGTGCTCAAGGCACGGCACCTCCCTAAGGTTACACCAGTTCATCGCGATAGTTGAACATTCAGGGTTTGCATATTCACAAATATTATGATTTTTGAGGAGTTATGTATGTGTCTTTTTACGAGAGTGGGCTGGAATGTTCATTAGCTATGAAGGAGTGATGCTAAAGCTGTGAAATCTTGCATGCATTAATTTCAACTTTTCTTATTAATAACGGCATTGTTTCTTTCCAGGTACGAGTACAATCCAGGTAGATACTACTACTCCGTGGTCGCGTCTACTACTACTCCGCGTCGCGTCTACTACTACTCCGTGGTCGCGTCTACTACGCCTCCGCGTCGCGTCTACTACTACTCCGTGGTCGCGTCTACTACGCCTCCGAGGTCGCGTCTACTACTCCTCTGTGGTCGCGTCTACTACTCCTCCGCGTCGCGTCTACTACTCCCCCGCGTCGCGTCTACTACTGCTTCGTGGTCCCGTCTATTACACCTCCGTGGTCGCTTCTACTACTCCTCCGTGGTCACGTCTACTACTACTCCGTGTCGCGTCTACTACTCCTCCGTGATCGCGTCTACAACTCCTCCGCGTCACGTCTACTACTACTCCGTGGTCGCATCTACTACTCCTCCGTGGATATGTCTACAACTCCTCCGCGTCGTGTCTACTACTACTCATCCGCGTCGCGTCTACTACTACTCCGTGGTCGCGTCTACTACGCCTCCGAGGTCGCGTCTACTACTACTCTGTGGTCACGTCTACAACTCCTCCGCGTCGCGTCTACTACTACTACGTGGTCGCGTCTACTACTCCTCCGCGTCGCGTCTACTACTCTTCCACGTCGCGTCTACTACTCCTCCGCGTCGCGTCTACTACTACTCCGTGGTCGCGTCTACTACTCCTCCGTGGTCACGTCTACAACTCCTCCGCGTCGCGTCTACTACTCCGTGGTCGCGTCTACTACTCCTCCGCGTCGCGTCTACTACTACTCCGTGGTCCCGTCTACTACGCCTCCGTGGTCGCGTCTACTACTCCCTTGCGGTGGCGTCTACTACTCCTCCGTGATCGCGTCTACTACTCCTCCGTGGTCGCGTCTACTACTCCCTCGTGGTCGCGTCTACAATTCCTCCGCATCGAATCTACTACTTATCTGTGTTCGCCCCTACTACCCACTGCGTCTCAACTCCTACTGCTCGCGATAGTCGTATTGCAGGGATTTTTAAGCCAAAGTCCGGCTCCGATTTACCCGAGAAATTTTGGCGGTTAACACAAGTATTTCAGATTCCAATCGGCTTACATAGTCATTGGTTAAAAAATCACATTTATTAAAACAATTTATTGTAGTAGAAAAAACTTGTTTTTCTTTCCCTTTCCTTCACCTTCAATTAACCCCTCCATTACTCCTTAGTCAAGGAGCTTTGCACGTAAGCTGGCAAGGTTCAGGTTTCAGTAAATTATTTTATTGCCTCCATCCTTTCCTCTAAACTACCGAAATTTGTTCAGAGTGAAAAAAGAAAATTAACAATACCTTCTGTAAGTGCCAAATTCTCCAATCCCTATTTTTCATTATGTCTTCTAGAAATTTCAACTGTCCCTTTCTGATTCTGATTATAAACGCCTTTTTTTGTTTTCGTTTTACCTTAGAATTTCTTTGTTGTTCCCATATTCCGTCCATGGTATTCTCAGCATCCTTCTGTAGACCCGCATCTTTGCTGCCTCGAGTCATTTATGAGGAAATTGTCATGCATTCACTGCCATATTTATATTACATAATAGTTCTATAAAAATTTTATTATTACTACTTTTGAAATGTTAGTCTGGGATAAATGTTTAATTGTCTCGGTTGTTTATTTAGCAAACGTTCTTTTGAGAGAAGTGAATTTTTATGAAGGCCAAACGGCTTGTGTAAAAATTGGTAAACTTGTATATCTTTTTCGGCTCAGCGGTTAAATCCACCAAAATTTGTGAAGGATCTATTTCTAGTTTATGGAAAAATATTTTGTTCATATATATTGACCAATGAGAGACGTGGTCTCAAACTGTAGTAAGAACCCGAATGGGGGATTGTGAACCTATTTTACGGAATAAATATAACACAGGTCAGTAGATGAAGGAGAGAAGACATTTTGACAGCAATGGGACAATGCAAATCAACAAGGAGCAGAAGGCATTCGAATTCAAGTGAACAAAAAGAATTCAAAGAAATTTTTCTTAAGCACAAACTTTGAATTTGAAAGAAAATTTTCTAAAATTACTCCATGTCCCAGAAACGCTCGTGGAGCAAATAAAAGTGATTTTGTTTTTTTTTGCTGAGGGGCATTTTCACCTTTGTTTTTCTGCCTTCTTGAATTATTTTCTCTTTTTATCATTGAATCCTTGTTTAAACTGGCATCGTTATTTTTCCATTTTTTGATGTAAATCCTTTTTTTCAGAAATTGTTATCCTGTCTAACGTTATCTTACTTATTATAAAACGCAGATTGTGTGTGTGTGTGTGTAACGTTTATATATTGGATCATATTTCCTACATTTTTCAACCGATTTCAACAAAACTTCTCAGGACTACATAAAATTACCTTGTGGTGGTTCTAACAGCGTCAAAAATGGGAAAAATATAATTGTTTTTGCACAAAATCAATTTGAAAACACGATTAAGAGACATCGTGAAATTGGAAGGGGACAACTCACATCAGTTTCCTATATTTTTCAGCCGATAAAACAAAAACTTCACTTTTCTTTTTTTTTTTTTTTTTTTTAGGTAGTGTTTCTTATTCTCTTGCACACTTTTTTCTTTATTTTTAACATTCAGAATGCTTTAAAAATTCCATTTACAAGACAATTATTTATGATAAAATTCTATTCAATCAGTAGACTCATAACGATTGAAAACAATGTTTTTGTTTGAGTTTGGGTTTGACCAATTCGTAAAAAATAAAAAAAATTAAGACATGCGTGTCCGTCAACCTTAAACAATAATCTATCAATCTCTACTGATTGTACGAATACAAACATCGGATAAATTCTTTATCTTTAGGGAAAGATAATGAAATCTAAACATACACAAGTCCTAACTAAAAATAATAACCGGAACGGGAAACTACTTTAAATACACATGGTGTCCAATTTTTTTACTGTATTCAATGAGTAAAAATCATAAATTGTAAAAGATTATTATTACAGAAATGCTACTAAATGAATAAGATTTGTTAGATCATAATTAATAAAACCAAATAAAGTTAATATTTTTTGTATTAGAAACAACGAGTGGAAAATATATTCAAATCAGAATTCTAATTATGAATCACCACAAGCAAAATATGCAATTTTTATTACAATAAGTAAAAATCATAAATTGTAAAACTAAAAGATTACAGAATGGCTACCTACATTTTTCAACCGATTCCAACAAAATGTAGTGCTTCTTATTGTCTTGCACACTTTTTTCTTTATTTTTACATTCAGAATGCTTTAAAAATTCCATTTACAAGACAATTATTTATAATAACATTCTATTCAATCAGTAGACTCATAACGATTGAAAACAATGTTTTTGTTTGAGTTTGGGTTTGACCAATTCGTAAAAAAAAAAAAAAAAAACTAATTAAGACATGCGTGTCCGTCAACCTTAAACAAAAATCTTTGTCAATTTTATTTTTCAGTCCTTATGATGGTGGATACTTGATCTATCTCTTACTGTTATATCCCCGGGCAACGCTGGGCTCTACTGCTAGTCCTATCTAATAGGCACACAAAAGGAAATTTTTGTGCAAATTTTGTATTTGTACCTTTTTCGTAATTGTATAATAAATATTTTTCCTTTAAAATTTTACGTGGTGGTTGAGTCTTTTATTGCTATTTTGTGCCTATTATGACTTGCTGTTCCTACTAAGTTTTTGTGTGTGGCACAAGAACTTAAATTCGGTAGGGAATAAAAAAAATATATAGTCCAGGATTCAGTTATGGTCAGTGGCGTAGCTAAGGGGGGCGAGGGGGCGGACCGCCCTGGGTGCCAGCACAGGAGGGGTGACACAATGTCACCCCCAACAAAAGTTTTCAACCAGGCTAAGGTGCCAAAAATAGTCTGAAAACAGTGGTGGAGACACAGGGTTTCGCAGGCGGGCATATGACCCCCCAGAAATAATTTATGACCCCCCAGTTTTGTCCCCCCGTCAGAAATTTTCTAATAAATTGTCGGGAAATGTTTTCAGCTTTCATGTGTTTCAGTTGCTACAATCTTGGTTACTAACAAGAGACATTGTTGTAACATTTTATCGGATGATATGGTAACTCTGCATTATTAATAACAACAAAGCGAAATACGAAGCCAAAAGTTCAACAATTTCAGTCTTGCCTGTGTATCAATTCGCTGAGATACAATTTTCCATTGAGTGAGCGATATACTTTTGAATATATCTACTAGTGTTGGGACGATTAATCGGAATCGATAATCAGAAAAATCGGAACTTTTTGGGGGGTATCGGAAACGGTATCGGAAAAATTTGTGCCTATTTTCCGATTCCAAAACCGATTCTTTTAAAAAATTTTAACTTAATTTTCCATTATTGGTACTAATGATAAATATTTATTGTTTTTAAATTATCACTAAAATTAAAATCATAATAACATCAAAATAAGATGTGAATTTATTTTACTTGTATAAAGAAAAACAACAAAAAAAAATAAACTTTGCATAAATTCTCTAGGTAACCTTTAAAAGAATGCAGTTGATTTACAATCTGCCGAAAAATGCTTAAAAGTTAAATAGAACATTTTTGTCAAGAAAAATACTTTCAAACATCATTGATAATTAAATGGTACCCAGAAAATGATGCAACGTAAAATTGGACACCGGAAAATTAGCAACAAAAAATTACATCAACCATGAGCCAGTCGAGACTGTCGGATCTGGCTGTGCTGTCCATTGAAAACGAGCTTACAAGACAAACAGATTTTGACGATGTCATTGACCAGTTTTCCACAATGAAAACAAGAAAATATTCATTCTAAGACCAAAGTATCGAATGTTATTCTTTTGTGTATTGCCGTGTTTTGTATTTAGTTGTTCTGAAAGTGAACAGTTGCATTTTAAAAATCTTTTGATTTGAACTGATTATTTTGTGGTATTGGATTTTGTCTTGGATCATACATGTAAACAGTAACGTACCGGTCAGTAGAGTAAAGTAGAGGTAGAGCATGTATGAAAATTTAGCTACAGCTAACCATTCAGCATAGGGTGAATCGGGGTCATTGGGGTGACATTTGAACAGACCGCCCCGGGTGACGTTTACTCTTGCTACGCCACTGGTTATGGTCCAGAATGATGATATCACATCATTTTAAAAATAACCTTGTCATCATTGATGATAGAAAAGAAGGGTATTTCATCATCCTACCCTCATCATAAAAACGACCCTTCCACCACAAGAGAATCAGTAGAGTAAAGTAGAGTAGATTAGTGTAGACTAGGGTACACTCTAGTAGTAGACCAGTAACTAAGTAGTTGTACTCAGTAGAAACTCACGTCTTTGTCAGCACTCCGGTAGATCAAAAACAGACAATTTCAAACGCATCTTCACAAACGAAATTCTCGGAACCAAACCAAGTAAGCACTGGCTTTTAAACAAAAGACACACTAAGAACATTTTACACACACCCTACTAATATAATCTGTAATTCACATCACAAAAAATACAAATTCTTGCTATTTATGTCAACACGTGTCTTAAGTTTTTATTGTTTATATTATTGCTGTACGTTTTAATTCATTTCGTTTTCAATATAAAAAAAGAGAAAAGGATTCTTCCAACAGTACAAATACATATAGAAACGAGGTAATTACTTTAACAACACTCAAATAATATCAAGTCGGGATTACTACTACATCAACCCTAACTTACCTACCCTGTTACAACACTTTCCTTTGTTTCTAACGAATTTTTTTCTGTTTCTTAATACTTTGCTTGCCTTCTGGAAGGCATCTTTCGCTATCACAATGCGTCTTAGAATTTCGATGCGACATTTTTCGTCGTCTGTTTAAAACCCTTTCTGAATAAAAGTACTTGTTCCCACTGGATTATTGCAATTAAAGTAAACTGTTGTGCGGTTAAAATGTCGTAGAGGATTGAACGACCTGAATTCAATCTCTACTTTTTTTTTCACTTTCAACAAATGTGCCAAGAAACAGAAAACAACAAAAGAAATTCAAAATTCGCCAAATCAATTCAAAAACAGATTTTTCTTTTATCAGGGACAAAAGTGATACATGTTCTGTTATATTGAAATTATTATTGCATTTACACTGTGTACAACTGATTTGTTGTTGTTACGTAGAAGTTTAGATTTAGTGCAACATACTTTCCTAGTTTGTTTGAAATAGTAACGAATGTTTTGTGGAAAGAATGTGTATTGAATACATTGTTGACTGAAAGTTGTGTAAGTTTAATGAATATTAAACTGTGTATGTTAAAATTAAACAGTTTCTTGAGAGCTGAATTTTAAGCGTTAGTTTCCAATTCATAATTCGTTCACAAGTTGTCTTTCTTTGATTGTTGTACTCACTGGCGAGAATGAATCATGATCGCTGTGCATGTTAGTGAGTCAGTCTTTTCTTCGCAGGCTGATTTTCTCACTGGCGAAGTTGAGTAATTAAATGTTAATTCACTTGCAGGAATGAACGAAAGCTGCTGTGTGAACGATTTGAGTGAGTGAATATTCTAGGAGGCTGAGATTATGTTAATGGGTAAGTTTTAACCTCAGAATGTGTGACGTAGTTTTTAGTAGGTATTGCACTGGCTTGAATGTCATATTTATTTACTTGTTAATCACGTGGTAGGCTCGAGAACGTGTTTTATTCATTTTGGCAGTTCTCTGTTTTGAACACTTGTGCGCAGGCCGAAACATGACCTTGGTATTAATGGACCAATCAAAATATGTCAATTGCTGAAACTTGGTTTGGAGCCTATAAGTGTTTAAGTTGCACAAGATTTTAGAACTTTGCACGTGAAGATACACAAAATACAATTTTAGTATTTATTGCTCAATCAGGACGTTGTTAAATGACAGAATTAAGGAAACATAAGTGTGATCCACTGAAATGTAGAAGTTATATTCTACAATGTTAGTGATTGACTCATATCTAATTATTTGATGAAGTAAAACAAGAAGCAAATTAGATAGAGGATAAAATTTAAAATATATACATGTGATGCTTGTTCTTAGCGCATATATCTATTGTACATTTAACGATTCAAGAACATACAACAAAACTCCATATGTGGATCAACAAATAAATATATATTGAAAAATAACATACAAAACAATCATGCAATGAAGTGTAATGATTAAGGAAAAAAAGTTGTTCCCCTTCAACTGTATTCTCATTTATGATTGAATGTTTGAAAGAGTTTCTCTTGAATAAGAATGTTCAGGATTCTATGTTGAATAGAGTTTGCTGTTAGAATAGAATACAGTTAATTAAGAAATGTGTTGCTTAGAGAAATTAATAGAGTTCTGGTTCATGAACTTGGCTGAGTCACAGAGAGAGATATGTATAATGTTTTACAAAAATCTGTGTCCGTGTGTGCGTATGAAATGTTGTAAGTAAAGTCGTAGATTTGTGTGGACAGGCGAAAATAGCTGGACTCTACTGGCGGCTTTTGGCAAAATTGCTTCTTTTAAAGCTACCGATAGGCTCCCAGCGAAAACGCGGGAAAAATTGACTTAGCACTAAAATATTTGATTGGTTAAAATTTGACCAATTTGATTTTGTATCAAAGAAACATGTGAGCAAGTTCACGACCGAAAAATTCAAAGTGATGAATGTGATTGCTAAATTGTCGTATAGAAAAGCAGTGTTGATTTACTAGCCAATCGCAGGCGAATACATTGTGGGCGTGAAAAAACATAGCAGTCACTACATACACGTGCAAATCACTATTTATTCTTTGGAACTAACTGAAAAAATACTGATAATAAAAACCTCGGTACTGAGAAATGGCCAATCATGTTTCCTAGAGTAAAAAAGAGTAAAATTATATGGTAGTAGCCTATATGAAAGAAAACTAGCAGTATCATAATTTCAGTTTACATAATTATCTATAACTTTCTTTTGTAATGAGTGTGAAATAATAATAACTTCCTTTACTTCAAATTCGGGTGAAGTGACGAAAAAGCCGGAAAGGAATTCGCGAGCCTATGTGAAAATGTTTTGGGACCAATGAAAACCTTGTCTTCACAGAAATTAACCGTTGAGCCAAGAAGAAAGTAGAAAGCCTATGCGAAATACTTTTGATATAAAATGAAGAGAAAATGTAATTAATAAGAGAAGGGTGTATGAAGTTAAGATACATTTCGTTTCAGTTTCAGTTCCTCGCGACTAACATTGAAGTTCTTGACAGTGTAAAATTATTCGCCAATTGGTACTTCAAAGAATTTTCTTTCAACAACCCAAGAAAGCTACGTATTTTAAACTATCTCTCTTCTTCTGCTTTTAAACGTATGCAAACCATCGGTAAGCAACGAATTCTCTTATATTTGTCTTAAACATTTTTTAATATTATTTTTTGTATCAGATTATTTAATCTGTTGTATGAATATTTCCTCTTCGTGACAATTCGTTAAAACTACGGACTTCATGATTTATTTTCTTGAAACGAGCGACTGACACAACTTCAAGCGTGTAAATTCCTAAACATATTCCTTATTTTGTTTCGCTAAAATTTCCTCCTTATTACCATCCTTCATTAATCTTCTTGGTGTGAGTAAACCAACTGTTCATTTTAACCCAGAAAAGTCCCACGCCACTATAATTTAACCCAGTGATTCTCAACCGCCGTGCCGCGGCACACTGTGTGCCGTGCGATCCTTAAGTGTGCCACGAAATATTGTCACGGCATTGATAATATTTCCAAAAGGATAGAAATCTATTCTAGATAGAGCACAATGTCCAAAACAGAGCAAACACTAATATTCCATGGTCATAATTTATTACATCGGAATCGTCACGATCCAATGTGTGTGTGTGTGTGTGTGTGTGTGTGTGTGTGTGTGTGTGTGTGTGTGTGTGTGTGTGTGTAGTAGTAGTAGTAGTAGTAGTAGTAGTAGTAATGGCACAGTGATAGTATTTTATTACATACACAAATAGTTGAATAGAAACATAAAGTAAGTTCATTTTGTGTGTGTATTTTTTTTAATAGACGTATACCCTTTAAAAATTTTGCTAAGCCTGCCGTGATATTTTCACTTGCTCCGAGGTGTGTCGTTGCTTAAAAAAAGGTTGTTGAGAAACACTGGCTAAACATTATGATATAAGACTTAAAAAGTCACTTTAAGAGAAACTTTAAAGTACAAAAAAAAAATACCTCCGGAACAAATTTGAAATGAGAAATAAACTTCGTCTACACCGCCCGCTCTGTTCTAATGTCATGTTAAACAAACTTCAATTAATTGCCGACTCTAAAAGTTCGGTTTTTCGCCTAGTTCGGCTTCATGCAGGCAGGAAATATGAAAAGGTTTGTAAAAGATGAACATTTGTGTATTTTTTAATTTACAAAATTGAGGGATATTGCGTATCGACTTTTTGTGACTGAAAATCCCACAATAAGGAGCAAAACATGGATCATTTTTCATCGAAACCTTTAGAGGTCAATTTGAAATTCCTTTATTTCACTTAGAAAACATTTCGATATTGTTTTGTGACTTTTTTGTCATATTATAATTTGATTTAATTTAAGCATTTCCACTTTTAATTAAGATTAGAAATGATTAAATTAACGGGAAGCATTATTTATTAGTCATTTTTAAACTTTTTGGTTGTTGGCAAACATTATGTAATTTTTTTTTAATTCGGAGTCGAACTCTGAATGACTTTTTTTAAAATTTTAAGTTAATTATCATTTTAAAAAATAAAATACAATTTTATACATGATTTTTTTAAAAGTTGCAAAAAAATGTAAATTTTCTTGAGAGTACGCATGTGTTCCTTGTTTGTTCTGTTTGTTTTTTTAAAAAAACATTTCATGTTTTTATTGTTTCACTATCTACTACATTTCTGAGGTGAGGTATTGTAATTATTTATTTTACACTATTTACAATAGGTTGTTCGAACCGTTGTCCTCATCTTTGATGCCATTTTCACGACGTTTCGGCTGTTGTAGTACTTCGATTTCAAACTGAACCCTTCCACCGGGAAGATTGTTCTAATTTCACGTGCCATGTCTCTTCAGGCCGGATGTCATTAATATTTTTGGTTTTTATACTTTTAGATTTATATATTTATTTTTTAGTTCAGGGCGCGGGCAATCGTGGCTCTCCACAACTTCCTATATTTTATAGCTTTAAGCAATATTTATCCCTTTCCAATCCCTGTTAGTGTCCTGAGATCCATTTTGAACAAGCTCATTAGGTAGGTTACTTGCTGTTTCCTCTAGTCCTGGGTATGATGATAAATTACATCCAGCAGCAAGAATCTGATTGGGATATTAGCGGTTTTGAAGAGTGTGGAACCACTTCTTAATTGCTGTTGTTCCCAGGTTCACCATGACCCTGGCCGGTAGTACCTAGGGTCTCAGCTATGGGCAAATCATGAACCCCACCAAACAAAACACTATGAATGTATAAAAACACATTTTTATAGTAAAAATACTAGCAATACATTTTTATAGTAAACTAACCAACAATACCTATTTATAGTAGAATAAGCAGCAATACATTTTACCTGTAGTTGCATTTAAAATTTTGAAGATTGTAGTTTTCAGGGAAGAATGGAAAGGGGTTCCACAGTGCGAGAAAAAAAAACTGTTGGCGTCAAAGTGGCAGTTAAATTTAGCAACAGTAAAACAGTAAGACCTTGTTGCTAATCTAGTAGCTGTAGTTAAAGAGATAATCACCTACCTGCGATCTGCAGAAGAAAGGTTACCGAAATTAGTTAGCAAGAATCTGTTACTCTAAGTATCAGAATCTATGCTAATGTTCTTTCCTGAATGGCATGGACAATCAGAAAAATCACCTAGTGAATAAAAGATGTTGCTTTTCACTTACAAGAGGAGGATTTTTTCTGAGCTTGGTGGACAAACGTGTGATCTGCCAAAGAAAAATGACCAAAAGTAGTTAGCAAAAATCTGCTACTTTAAGTATCAGAATCTATGCTAATGTTCTTTCCTCTCCTGAATGGTGTAGCCAATCAGAAAAATCGCTCGGTGAATAAAAACTTGTCTTTTACTTACGAGGGGAGGATTTTTTTTCTGATCTTGGTGGACAAACATGCGTTTTTGCTGGTGAGAAGTGAAGGTTGGATTTGTGTCCCCATTTTTTCATTCACCACTAATAATTATCAGCAATGTACATATATTTATCACTTACATTTAGCCAAATGTTTTATTTCAGTCATTGTCTTCCTCCAGGATGATGTACTGCCTAGTAAACAATAGTCAAGCCATTTACTTCAATACTTGGTAAATTTTTTCTTGATTAAGTAAATTATAGAATTTAAAGGTTGTAAACTTAAAAATTTCCCCCTAATGGGCATTTGACAAAGCCAAGTGGAATATTAACATTTCTGGTTTCTTTATTACTAGCGTCATTTAAAAATGTATTTCTTTTTCCTTATTTTTGTGGATTTTATTTCATTTTCCCACAAAATTGAAAGACGCAATTTCATGTAAATTTCTTATGTGTGAACCACAGCACATCAATCATTAACAGCCGTAACAGAAATGAGTAAGAAAAACATGGGCATTGTTCAAATTTTGTGCCTGCAAAAAAAAAAAATGTGTCAAAAGGACACTTATATCGTTGATACCACTATTACTGTAATGATTTTCCAAGTGTAGCTCAGATGTGGCACAAGGCCAAAAGTAAGAGGCACCTAGTGAGGATCGAACTCACTACTCAGTCATAATAGTTCTAACGAGACAAGCTTGCTAACCATTACACCACCTCAAGGTGCCCTACCACTATTACTGTATACACATTTGACTTACTTGGCAATGTTTATTGTTTAAGATACAATGATTAGAATTTTAACAAAATATGAAACATTTTCTTTATTTTTGAGAATTGACAACAAAGATGTTAAACACTATTTATTAGATTTCTTATTTACAAGAATAATTTTATGCTTACAAGATTATAAAAATATATGAACAGACTATCATGAAATATTTTTTACCAATTCATAAATAAATATAAAAAAAAAAGGTCTTTATTCATAAATTTATAAAAAAGTGTTTTGTAAACAAGAAAATTTAATGATGAGTAAATGCAATTATAGATTTTGAAAATTTAATTTTCCAGGAAATTCCTTCATTTGCTTTCACCACATAAATTGACTAAAATAAGGTTGCGAGCCTCTCTTCCTCTGAACCAAACATTCTTTTAATTTTAGATTTTTGGTGAGACAACAAAAACTCAGTATTTTGAATGTGTATCTCCCTATTTATCAGATGTACAAAATTTTCTTTGCTTATAATGATGTGTTTGAAATTTTATCACAAATATTGTAGTTGATTTACTTATTTAATATTTAAAAAGTGATGGTTAGAAATTTAATAAAACCCAAACATAAGAAAATGAATTTATACATTTTCTTTATTCCTGAGAACTGACAACAAAGATTTTAAACACTATTTATACGATTGAATTAAAAAACTTTCATAGTTATTTATAAAATGGTAAATAATAAATATTGCTATTTACATTGTTTGGACTGTTCTCCTCATCTTTATTGCCATATTCACAATGTTTCGTCCATTTTACACTCCAGCCTTCTCCAGGTGATATATTTTGGAATTTCAAACCGAACCCATTATTTAGTCCACAGGTGTAGATTGTTCTAATTCCACATGCCATGCCTATTTTGGATATCTCAGTTTCAGTTAATTCCCTTTAGTAAATCCAATATCCAAGTTTTTGTTTCCTCTGCTGTGGCCAGGCATTGAACTCACAATTCTTTGGGTCAAACCATTTTTTGGATTGCTTCAACTAACGTTTTTATCCACAAGGACACGTGGCCCATTGGATAGTCAAAAATTTATCCAGTAGTAGCAGTATCAAGGGAATAACCAATACAAAATGGTAAATAAATCTTTATAAAAGGTAAACAATAAATATTGCATTTTACTTGGTTCAGTTCAGTTATTTGCCATGCGTAATACACGACTGACGAGGCAGATTTTTTTCCTACAGTAGGTTGCCATTTCTTTCTGTAGTACACCAGTTGCTGTCCAAGGCTATAGAACCCAGTCTGTCCTCCTATTTACTCATAGCTGGAGGAAGAAGAAGATTCATATCTTTCCCAAGGGTATTAGCATGTAAGTGAATCTAATGGCTTCGACTGGAATTCAAACTCAGCTCTCCAATTCCTCAATCCAAGCTGCTATCCATTACTCACATAATCTTATAGATAAACATTGCCAAGGTAGTCAAAAGTGTATGCAGTAATAGAAGTGTCAATGAGATCATTCCATGTCAATTCAGCTAAAAAAAAAAATTGAAAAATGTAACCCAAAATAAATTTTTTTTTCATTTGGTATATGTCGTGGATCTTCATCATTACAAAATCCTGGAAATTTTAAGTAAAACTATTCTCAAGATGTCGTGAGTTGAACTTTTGCTGAATCTGCATTTTGCAAAAAAAAATATATGTTAAGTGGTCTAGAATTGGTAGCTTTAAGAGAAAGTTAATGAAACTTATTGGGGTTTATTCGCTAGATGCTCTAATTTTTAAATGTTATGCAACTTTTTGCTACTTTTTCCTTGTGGTCATTTGCCTAAAATTTTTTTTTTTTTTCACTAGAAAACTGCTAATATCTACATTTTGGTGCATCTCTGTAAAATACTAAATAGATATTTGGATTCTTTAATTAAAAATCTATTTCATTAATTTCTGGCCAGTGGATCAGAAAATAGAGTTTTAAGTGATCGCCAAGTTCAAAAATAGAAATATCTTCTGATGGAAAATGCTGATTCAGCAAAATTTCAACTTGTGACATCTTGAGAACATTTAGGAATTTTCACTTAAAATTTTCAGGATTTTCTAATGACTATAAGATCTGCAACATATATCGAAATGTACAATCTATTTTTTACTATTACATTGATTGGTTGAATTGACATGGAATGGCCCAAAGGAATAACTGTCTTTTTGACACACCATTTTTGCAGACACAAAGGTTAAACATTACCAAAAAAATGATACCACACTTGTGTCCAGTTCCAGTTAATTAATATCGATATGGACATAGAAGAATACATCTAGAATTTTCATACATTAATTAATGTTTTATTATCTGCGACTAGTTTTTGGTTTCTGACTCTCAGTGTCACTTTATATTCCAAAATTGTATTTTCTGAAATAGTTTTTAATTTTTAATATTTTTTTGTTTTCTTATTTATTTCTTATGTGGCTTCCCTCTGCCTTTTTTACAAATATTTTCACGGCCATTGTTCGGATGAGCTTTCCCTCTTGGTGCCTCTACTGCATGAATTTAGGCATGTTAGTAATGTACACCATGGTGTAATCGATAGTGGCCCGGAATGTGAACTCTGAGAGCCGAGTTCAAATTCCAGCCAGGTTCATTACATTCACTTGCACACATATTGAGAAAGGTATGTTCTCTCCTAATAATTTCTTTTCTCGCACTTCTTGCCTGTGGAACTCCCTTCTGATTTCTTGCTTCCCTGCTATCTACAATCATCAAAGGTTTAAATGCGATGCCAATCGCCATCCTCTGTCTTCCTGAATCCCTAAAGTTTTCTCATTCTCTTTCATTCCCAGTAAACCGTTATGTCTTAGTGGCATTATCACTTTGCTTGGGGTGAAATTAAAGAATTTAAAACTTTATAAATTTTTCTAGTTAAAATTTAAAAAAAACAATTCTTGTAAAAATTCATTATCGAAAAAATTTTTTCTTAAGACAATAATATTCTTAATTTGTTTTCTTAAAACTATAGTATCCTTAATTTGTTTTCTTAAAACAATACTGTCCTTAATTTGTTTTCTTAAGACAATAGTATCCTATAATATCTTATTTATGGAAGCAATTAAATAATGCCATTGTTTTACTGCATTTTTTATTTTACATTTCAGACTAAATTTTCAGTAAATGTTTCTGTTTGTCAAGAACACATTTTTGATTTAAATTCTCCAAGGAGTTCTACTTTTAATTAATACTAGCAGTAGAGCCCAGCGTTGCTCGGGGATGTAACAGTAAGAGATAGATCAAGTATCGACCATCATAAAGACTGAAAAATAAAATTGACAAAGATTATTGTTTAAGGTTGACGGACACGCATGTCTTAATTAGTTTTTTTTACGAATTGGTCAAACCCAAACTCAAACAAAAACATTGTTTTCAATCGTTATGAGTCTACTGATTGAATAGAATTTTATTATAAACAATTGTCTTGTAAATGGAATTTTTAAAGCATTCTGAATGTAAAAATAAAGAAAAATGTCTGCAAGACAATAAGAAACACTACCTGCCAAAATAAAAGTGAAGTTTTGTTGAAATCTGTTGAAAAATGTAGGAAATCCGATCCCATATATAAACGAACACACACACACACACACACACACACAAACAACCTGGGTTTTATAATAAGTATAACTCGATATGAGTTGTCCCCCTTTCATTCTCGCGATGCCTCTTAATCGTGTTTTCAAATTGATTTCGTGCAAAAACAATTGTGTTTTTCCAATTTTTTATGCTGTCAGAACCACCGCAAAAGTAATTTTAATGTAGTCCTGTGAAGTTTTGTTGAAATCGGTTGAAAAATGTAGGAAATCCGATCTAATATATAAACGTACAGACACACACACACACACAACCTGGGTTTTATAATAAGTATGATATATATGATATGATATGATGATATATGATAAGAGGCTGAAATTTAAATTCTTCGAAATTTCATAAAATTAAGCAAGTCTGAGTAACAGATATATATATATATATATATATATATATATATATATATATATATATATATATATATAATTTCAAGATTTTCTTTAAAAAAATGCATTTTTTAAACAGTGTTGATTTCATCTAATGGTCTGCGCCCTCAGGAAAACTTGACTGAAAATCTTGACTGTGAAGCTATCCATAGCCATGCAGTCAAAGTATGCCAGATCAGATGGTGGTTACCCCTGCAAAGGGGGATGGATTTTCAAAACCTGCTGATGGGTACATTTTCTTGAGTTTTCTCAAGACAAAGTAAAAATGGAGCAGCTATTCAAATACAGGTATCCATTAAAAATAGTGCTTGACGTAATAAAAATGTTGGATTAAAAAAAAAATAAAATAAAATCCATTATTTCTTTAGAAATTGCTTTGTTTACGTTCCATATATAAAACTAAGCAGATATGGCTTTTAAGAAAATTTGAACAAGTTTAGTTTGGTTTATTTTGTTTTACGGCATATCAACTTCAATGGGTTATTTAATGCTGAAAAGATTTTTAGAATAGGTTTGTATGAATAGAATATTTATTCTTTGTATGAAATCAGTAGGAGATCAAGTTTCATTGACATATTTTAGTAAAGAGAGTTTGAATAATTGTTTCGCGATACAAATTTTACTAATTAACCTATAGCTGGGGAGAGTAGATGTGGATCCATAGCTTTCACAAGGGTATTTGAGCGTAAGAAATCAGTTTGTAGATCAGGGTTTGGGTTCATTTTGTTTTATGGCATATCAACCTCAATGGGTTATTTAACGCCGACAAGATTTTTAGAATATGTTCGTATGAATAGAATATGTATTCTTTGTAAGAAATCAGTTTGTAGATCAGTGTTAGGGTTTAATTTGTTTTAAGGAATATCAACCTCCAATGGGTTATTTAATGCTGACAAGATTTTTAGGATAGATTCATATGAATAGAATATGTATTCTTTGTCAGAAATCAGTTTGTAGATCAAGGTTTCATTGACGTATTTTTGTAAAGAGGGTTTTTGTTGAAAGTATTGCTGGTAATTTTGTATTTTTTAAAATGTATTGCTGGTAATTTTAACATAAAAATCTATTTTTATACTTTCATAGTGTTTTGACCCCAGTTCAGGTGTTAACTATTTGCTCAAAGCTAGGACACTAACAATTAAGGGGTCCCGATCAGAGGCCTTGATGTCAAATGTAGTTTCTTGCCATATCCAGGATGATATGAACAAGTGAATGCTCATTAAAGACAAATAGAACCTTGCTAAACAGTAAGCTCACTGTAACCAAGCAGTCAAATCACGCCATATTTTGTTTCTCAAGACAAAGTAAAAATGGAGCAGCTATTCAAATACAGGTATCCATTAAAAATAGTGCTTGAAGTAATAAAAATGTTGGATTAAAAAAAAATAAAATAAAATCCATTACTTCTTTAGAAATTGTTTTGTTTACATTCCATATATAAAACTAAGCAGATATGTCTTTTAAGAAAATTAAAATTTGTGGTTTCTCCTACAAAAGGGAATGTATATTTGACTCCTGTCCGGGCGGGAACACATTTTCTTTATTAAGTTTTCTCAAGATTGTGCAGGCTGGTAGATGAAATAAACAATGCTTAAAAAACAGAGAGTCTACTCAAATATGGGTAACCGCTAAAAATGTTTGAAGTAATAAAAATGTTGGATTAAAAAAAAAAAAAATTAAATCCATTAATTCTTTAGAAATTGCTTTGTTTACATTTTGGATATGACTTGCAAGAAAATCTGATTGAGTAAATGTGCATTAAGGCAAATTAGAACTTTGCTTGACTGTGAAGCTCTTTGTAACTGAGCGGTCAAAGCGCACTGTATCAGATTGTGGTTTCTCCTACAAAGAGGGATGCAGTTTCAAATCCTGCCTGAGGGCACACATTTTTTTTATTAAGTTTTATCCAGTGCACAGGCTGATAGATTAGATTAAATAAACACTGTTTAACCCTTTGGAGAGGGAGCCTCATTTGGAGTTTCAGTGCCAAGAAGACAAAGCCCTTTTCACAAGCCCTTACTTGGAACACAAAAAAAAAAAAAAAGATTGATATAAAATCACAGAACATAGCAAACTATCATAGAATCCACCATTGAAAGGCCCAGGTGTACAAGAAATGCAAGAAGCAATCTGATTGGCTGGTATGAAGATCAGTAGTCTAATTCTCAAGGCTTGTATTATTGGGCTGATGGATCCACTGGGCCAATGGATTCATCTTCTTCATCATTCAGCTTTTCGACTAATAGATCACCCTATTGTCTCCTAAGGGTTAAAAAAAACAGAACGTCTACTCAAATACAAGTAACCACTAAAAATAATATTTGAAGTAATAAAAATGCTGGATTAAAAAAAAATGAAATCCATTAATTATTTAGAAATTACTTCATATATATGAATATATACATCTCATCTTTCTTGTTTTCAGGTTACAGTGTCCACATGTTGCAAAGCACAACCTCCCTTTTCAACAAGATCCCGGATGACCCCCTTCAAACATGAACTACATGTGCTTCCATTATCCAGCATGCTCCACACAAGCAAAAGTCCTGCCATTCTGAAGTGCTCGTGTATACCTCAGCTGAAAAGATTTTCTCCTACCTGTAATTTATCCACATTTTGTGGCTCAAGTGTCACTTATCTTTACAACTCAGGATCAAACAGTGGTGGATTTACTACAGCCTCTAACAAAGGCCAACACTTTTTCATACAGAAACGACATTTCTCTACAGACCCCATTTACAATTTTTTTTCAACAGATTTCTTACCAATAAAAATATCCCACGACTTATTTGTTAATATTCACACATTCACAGGATTGCCTTGGTGGGCCAGCATTGCCCTGACAACAGTCCTTTTGCGATCATGTATAACTTTGCCCCTGGCTGTTTACTCAAATTACATTCTTGCCCGAGTAGAAAATCTGCAGCCAGAGATACGAAAACTTTCTCACAGGTTAAAGATTGAAACAGCAAAAGCCATTAGAGAATTTGGCTGGAACATGGAACATGCAAGAAAACGATACAATTATTCAGTAAGCCTTGAAAATATCTTCAGTTTCTTTGATTATACAATCCAACCTGTTTAATCTGACGCCATTGGGACCAGGCCACTGCCAGACCACAAAAAATGCTGGATGAGTGAAATCACTCTAAGAAAAAAAAAAACCTATGTAAACCTAAACTTGCCAGCTTATAGAAGTAGATAGGGGTGCCTATCGCCTGGTTTACATCCCACCCTGGCCTTTTGAACAGCAGTAGAGGTTCATCCCTTCTTCCCTGTTTGGGATTGGGTTTCTGGTTCCTTCTCCAAAATTCTTTTCATTCACATTTACTCCCAGTAGCTGCTTGTGTCTTAGTGGCATTATTGCCTTGCTTGGGATGAATTGATTCACCTTTAGCACTTTGTAGGTGACTATTATCAACAAGCAAAATGATCGTCCTGCCAATGTTATATACATATATGTATACATACATACATATGAGGCAGGCATAATATCTATCTCACGCACGGTGAACACTAGACCCGGCTTCTTTAATATTTCCCCTTTTCTAGCAAGATTAATGCTCAACAAACGTACATATAAGTTTTAGATTAAAATAAAATTCTTTTCATTTTTCATTCAAAATACTCTATCTTAGGAATACGTTTTCACAACATCGCCCACGTGACACCAATGTGATCATACTGAAACGGAACGCTGATCTTGAAAAATTTCAGTTATCTGTTTTGATTAGTCTTACTCTTATGTCCATCGTCTTTTCATGTTGAATTAAATATAGTCTAATGTTAATTATGTTTTATGAATATGTCCTGAAGATGGTCTACTAGACCCGAAACGTCTGACGTTGACATTGTATTAACATTAAAACAGCATAATTGCATATTAGGATTTTGGTTTTTCTGTATATTTTTCTTCTTCATACATACATATATATATATATATATATATATATATATATATATATATATATATATATATATATATATATATATATATATGCCCATATTAGTTTCCATTAAAACAGTGCTCGATAGGATAACCTAGAGCTTTATACATATAAATATAGATAACTAGACTCGTTTAGAAAAACCCTCAAATTTTTATTTGCTAATCAAATCAATCTCGAGGGAAAAAAGGTTTTTAAAAAAAGAAAGAGCTACAAACATGAACTTCTGCCGACAAAAAAATTGCACAGATGCAGGTCTGAAACCCAAAGAAAAAAAACCCGATACAAGTAACAACTAACTAACAAAAGAGCTCAATACAACCATAGAGCAGACCTAGATACACCTAGTGAGCCAGACAAACCTACCTAGGTTTCACCTAAACGGATCCGTTTAGGTGAAACCTAGGTAGGTCTGGCTCACTAGGTGTATATATATATACATATATATCCAAAGAGGTGCACATAGCTTATAAGGAACTTTATAACCATATATTCATTAGTAAAGAATCATACTTCCCTGCTCCAGGGCTCCATCCCTGTGCTGGTGGTATCACAGCTACAACTAGCTTGGACCGGCTCTGACAAGCCAAGACCAGTGGCCCAAATGCTTTCACTCGGGTCCCCATGTTAAAAACTGACCTGGCTCGGTGGGGGGGGTGTCAAATAATATCTATACAATAGTAAAGAATCTAACCACCCACCTAGTATCCTTAATAACCTACACAAATCTGTGCAACATAAGCTCTCTACCAACTCCAGTAATAAACACATCTTTGACAATTAAAAAACTAAATATGTTGACGCACTAAATAAAAGAAAGCACAATATTAAACTAAATGAGCTTATGTCTAGTTGTACACAGAGAAAAATGCTTCTAAAATATTGTAACCCTGGTTAAATCCCTTTTCAACTTAATTATTTTAGTCTCACATTGATTATCTCCCTTTAACTCCACACTGTCCACTTTATAGGTTAACAAACTACGTCTCACATTCAAATTTTTCAAATTTTTTTTTGCACCATCATAATTTAGAACTATGTGGCGGCATTCCTACAATGATCCCCTGCATGTTAAAAAAAACATCAAGCTATATCTTGTATCTGATGATATATATATATATTTATATATATATATATATATATATATATATAGTTTACCAACGGCTTCCCATACTTAATACTTCTCGTTTTCACTCTCACGTGGTCATGTGTGACGTCACAAGCTGCAACGCGATTTTCGATTCCACGTCTCATATACACGATTTAGTCATTGCTTTGAAATTTTTCATGCAACAAAAACAGACTATCATTATTGTTTCCCCTGTGTATTGGTTGGTATATTGAAAAGTAACTGTCATCTTTGATAATGGCTTATGTCAGACAAAAGCTTAGATTGGATTTAAACATGTATCAATATGGTGATTTCCTTTCGTCTTTCAATGATAATGTTATTAAGCTTATCAGACAATATGAAAGGAACTTACTTAAAATAAATAGACAAAACTTGTCTGTATTATTTAATGAAAGATATGTATATATATATATATATATATATATGTATGTATGTATATATGTATGTATGTATGTATGTATATATATATAATTAAAGTCCCTAATGTGCTAATTAATATAATTATATCTGAATGCTACTAATATATAATTAAAGTCCCTAATGTGCTAATAAAAATAGTAGTTAACTTATATTAAGTCCCTAAACTATTTACTTAAAAAATTAAATATTTAAATTGATAACATTCATCATTTTTAGACATCTAAATTTTTATCAAGCATTGAAATCTATCTTTTACATAATTTTGTTAAAACAAAATTACAGCCTCTTTCGATTTACTTCCCTCTCCCCCTCTCTCTTTGTTATAATATATATATATATATATATATATATCTGTATTACTCTTGTCTGTCTCCTCTCTCCTTTCCATTTTTCCTTTTCTTTTCCCCCCACTACCCTCCCATTCCTATATATCATTTCCGTTAAGTTAACCATCTAAATAGGTCATGATTCGGTCACTCCTCCTACCTCAATATAAAGCATGCTTAAGAGAAATATGAAATTAACCCCTCCCTATACTCTACCTTGTCTCGTTAACTACAACTATCACCCTCCCTGTTAAATTACAAAAATTACACTACCCATCAATTTCTAATCTCATTTTTCCTTTCATTTCGTTGTTGGAAGTGTTACCTGATGATCCGGAGTCCTTTAAAAAGGATTTTGCTGAAATAAATTATTGTAATGGTACCTTAAAGTGGTCTGTTTTTTCCATTAAATATTAACTCTGTATTCACATTGAGCTCTCAGGATTTCATCCTCCTTGGAATTACCCATTCGGTTTACCAAGTTCTTCGTAACTTAAAAATTTATATATATAAACACCCACACACATACCCACACACATAATGGGAGGCAATTATTTGCCCCAAAACTGGCTTCGGCCAAAGCGGTAAATTGAATCTCTATTTCATCGACATGTTCGAATCCCCGAAAAATCCAAACTCCAAAAAATTCAAGGGAGATAACTTTTATATCTGAATGATACTCCTTAAAAATAACTGATCAAATTGTTGTCTTTTTCTTTCTTTTGTCTGGCAATAAAAATAATTACAGAATAAATAATTTTTTTGTCTGGCAATAAAAAGATACAGAAGACTTTTTAAACATTTAATTTGTTTAATCATGAAGCAAATTAAATATTTAAAAAAGCCTTGTTCTTATCCAAAGTACATGTGTAAAAAACATTAAACTTTATGTTTTATTTATGTACTTTGTATAGGATAAATATTTAAATGATTTTGTTCTCCGTCACTTTTACTCGTTTTTAAATATTTTTAGAATAAAACTAAAATATTAAGCAACATTCTTATTTGAGTGAATGAAGATTGAAAAAGTATTCATTCGTAAATAAACAAAAATTGGATTACGGGTGTAATTTTTAAATTTTAAATGATTCTTCAGAACATTGGAAAACATGGCTCTCTACATAATCTCCTGCCCTTTGTAGATCTTAATAATTTTTTTTTAATTTCTTTGTTTTCTCTCCTAAACTTTCTTCCGCCATCAATGAAGCTCGCTAGTTAGGTTATGCATTGTTTACCTCTGTCCATCTTGCCTTCAATCTGGCCTGGATTTACCAAATTTTCCAATACATCTAAAAGTTATCTCCCCTTAATTTTTTGACTTGATTTTTCAATTCATTGAAGTTTCGATTTCAGTGACGCCAGTTTTCAGACAAATTACATTCGAACATATGAAGCTTTCATGCAAATAATATGAATGTGGAGCAGGTGGCTTCCTTAAAAAGGGAAAATGTTCTATGTTAAAGCACACTAAATCAAAAACTCTACAAAGGGAGACACAGGTTCAATCCCTGTCAAGGAAAACATTTTCTTTGCTGAGATTTCTTGAGTGCACAGACCAGTAGACTTAATACACACTGTTTAATAAATAAAAATGGGCCGTCTATTTCAAATACGAAGTATCCATTATAATAGCATTTGAGTAATAAAAATGTTAGTTTAAAAGTAAATCCATTAATTCTTTAGAAATTATATGTATAGTCCAAAAATCGTTTGTGGCTTCTCTTTTATATATATATATATATATATATATATATATAAAAAAATAATCATTTCATACTGCGGGATCAATTGTTTTTTATAAACATATAATATTAGGCAGAATATTTTATATATAACAAAATAAAAAACAATTGATCTTGCAGTATGAAATTCCTGAGAAAAAAAACTACTAAGACATATCACTATATTAATTGAACTATAACTTAGTTCATGTCATGTTAACTGAAAAACACTTGTAAAAAAGAATTTGTGGATTTACTATATTACAAAATTCATATAAAAATTCTCACTTGAAATTTTGAACTTTAGCATTGCGACTCACACATTCCGAGATTATACAACCGTCAATAAATAGCACATTCTTAAAAAACATCTTTCGGTCTAAAAACAATTATTTTGTCTTCAAGATTTAACTTTAAAGGAAAAAAAATTACAGCCTGATGATGAAGACATGGATCTTCGAAAGTACTTGCTTAACTTAAAAAAATATACACTAGCAACATCTGACAACAATTTTATAAATGAAGTTCACATCATTCAATGGATTAACAGTATTTTAATGCATACATTATGTTCTACTAGCGAAGTGATTTTGCCATTTATTGCATTAATATTGCTGATTGATTCTAAGTATGATTATTTCTTTATATGCTGCCTAATATATATATAAAAGAGAGAAGCCACAAACGATTTTTGGACTGTACAAAATGGGTTCTGATGGCTACTACTACACACAAAAGCCAATGGTTAAAAGACTTAACATAGGAAGAAGAAAAAATTTAACAGTTAATAAAATTAAAAATAAATATTTGTGAATAAAAAGATATCTGAACTATCAATGAGATTGATACATAAGTAAAAATTAAAGTACTTGTAAAATATAGTGATATCAGAAAATTTAAACATTCAACTGGTTTTCATATATACCATCATATATACTTTATTTAGATATTTCATATCATTCATTTTATCATTATATATATATATAATATATAATATATATATATATATATATATAGTATAAAATGACAATTGGAAAAAATCTTAGATTTTGCCGACATGTTTCATCTTCCAACTTTTTCAAGGTAAAAATTAGATCAAAATGTTTTTGTTGTTATAGTTACATTAAAAAATACAAATTTAAAAAGATAGATTTTTTTTTTTTTTTTTTTTTTTGGCATTTTATACCAATCTGTCTTATCCACAGAATTGATCTGAGAATTTAACTATATATATATATATATATATATACACACACACACACAGAGTCCAGCAAAAAATGTCTACGCACTTCAGGAAAGGATTTTACATGTCTTTCATAGTTTTATCAAATTCTGATAACACTGTTTACAGTATTAGGATATTTTTCTTGATTTAACACCTTCAGACCTTTACTTATGAGTTACTGTAAAGGATGTTCTGTATAAACTACTGGCCCTTAGACAAGAAATTGAAAATGTATGTGCAGCAATCCCACTTGACACTCTGACCAATGTTGTCCAAGCAGTAGTTTGCCGTACTAATAAATATCTGGAAGCTAAAGGCCACCATTTTGAGCATCTCCTTTGATTGTAGCATCCAAAGACAACATGTATAAATCTTGTGATGTCTGAATAAATTTAGTATTACAATATCTACAAGTTTTTCCTTTCCTGATGTGTGTATTCTTTTTTTTTTTTTTTTTTTTTTTTTTGAACAAAATTTACTATTTAATTTCTTGTGTAATTTCTTCAAATTCTTCATCTTTTCTCCAGATGAAAAAAGTGATTCGAGAACTTTACATCCAAGAAAATTGCCATCCTGGAAAAGCAACTGTATTGATTTGGGTTCAAATCCCCATGTGGATTGCTTTGTCATTTACTCTTCGATATATGTCTGGTTTTGCACCAATAATGGACTTGGGTAAGTTGCTGTTTATAACATTACTTATATGCTGTGTGATACACACTTAGGCAATCATGTATCTTTTGATACATGACTGATGAGGCAGATTTTTTCCTGCAGTAGGTTACAATTTCTTTCTGTGGTAGACCAGTTGCCATCCAAGGCTATAGAACTTGGTCTGTCCTGCTATTTACCCATGCTGGTGGTGAGAAGAGGGTTCATACCTTTCCCAAGGGTATTAGCATGAAAGTGAATGTAATAGATCTGACTGGAATTTGAACCTGACTCTCCAATTTCTCAATCCGAGCCGCTATCCATTACTCCACATTACTAGTTGTTTCATAAAAAAATATTTAAGTAATTTTGAAATTGCCTCAGTATTATTTTCCAAATAAGTAATTTAGAAGTAATGGGGGTTCTAGGCAAAAAAGAATATTGCCAGTTTTCCTTCCCCATTATAGGCATTAATATATTGGTGATATTATAACTCCTTAATACATGGACTGAACAGAATAGCTGAAAAAAATGTGTATTGTTCTCAAAGTGAGTTTTTTATACCGATATATTCTCAGTTGTTACTAACTTGTCCCACCCAGAGAAATTATAACATGTATTCAATAATCAGTGTAAAAGTGCAAGAAGAGAAAGGGTTTGTAATATTTTCCAAAGGGAAAATAGGAAGGCCAGTAATATTCGCTCTGTACCTGGTGAAACCATGTGGTTTCCTCTGTTCTTTTAACTGCCATTAGCAGTCATGTCTCGCTTCTTTACTGGTCATATAGCAACTGGTGTTGGCTAACATGTCTTACCCCTAGGCGTGCTAAATAGCAACTGGCACTGATCACTCTATGAACAGATGTCACTCATCAGCCATTACACCACTAACTTGTCCCACATGGAGAAATTATAATATCTGCATCCAACAATGCGTTTAAAAGGCTGAGAAGCAACAGGGTCTTGTAATATTTCTCGAAATGAAAACTGGCAGGATGGTAGTGTTCTCTGTATCTGGTGAGACATGTTGGTTCATCTGTTCTCTTAACTCCCCTTGTTTACAAAATTTATCATTATTTAAGGCAAAGATGATTAATGCTTTTTTATTTTTTTTATATCTGTCATGAACAATTTCACAGTGTATTGCAAAAGCTACTTTTCTAAATTGTAAGCATATTTGTTCAAATATCATTTAATGCTAGACTCCTGTTGATTAGGGATAAGTAGTAGTTCAAGTAAAGCTAACTTTAAATTTTAAATCTAGTTGGAGTTTTGCTACAAAGTAGTTCTTATTTATTTCTAAATAATTATAATATAAATTCTATATTCGGAAGTGATGTTGTGTAGATTGACTTATCTTTGATTGCTTTTAAACAATATTTAAACAAAAAAAAAAAGGCTAGTAATGGCAATTGCTATGACATTTATTCCACAGATATAAAAATAACTTGTTTCTCTTTTCAGTTTACAATTTAGCACAATTCTAATGTGTTTGTCTTGGTCCTGGGATTGAAAAGCAATTAGTGTCCTAAATTTTTGCTCAGTCTTTTTTTTTTTTTCCTGTTGGGCTGCACATGCATAGTTTTTTTTTTAATTTGAGAGGTAAAAAAGAATGTTTATCCATATTCTTAAAACACAAGCTGATCTCATGTCTACTTTATAAAACGTATTCAAAGTCTTAAGTGACAATATTATTTACAAGCAAAGTGTCAGCTGTCAAACGAAGATTTAAAAAGGAACTGCTAGACATGTAGAGGCACTAGTGATCTATAAATAAAACTTTGTCCTCAGAATACAGTATCCACAGCATGATGAAAAACTACATCCGACAGCAAGGCCTCTGATTGGAAGGTTTTGAAGTGTGGAACCAACTCTTAATTGCTGTTGTTCCCAATTTCAACCTGACCAGGGGTGGTAGCACCTGTTAGACTCTCAGCCAATAGTTAACCCCCAAACTAGGATCAAAACACTAATAAAAGTATAAAAAAAATTATCGCAAAAATACCAACAATACATTTTCATAGTAAAAAAAAAAAAGATTACCAGCAATACATTACTTAAAAAGGAATACAAAAATGACCAAATTTTCCCCCAAAATTAAATTTCTGCATTAAATGACCCATAAGGAGTTGATACGCCATTAAACAAACCAAACCAAATCAGAATACAATGAAGAAATGTTTTATAGCCAGAGATAGGCCTCAAATATTTTTCTTTGTGGTGTCGTAATAGAAAAAGTGTCTGTCATTGTTCTTCCTGTGTTGGTTGTAAACACAAATAAATCTTTAATTTTTCTATAGAAGAGATTATGAAAATTTGTAAATGTATTGTTGGTGTGCTGAAAGTAGAAGAGGAAAAAAAAATTTAATCTTTAAAGTTGTAACTCTGGTAAACATCCCCACCCCACCTCATGTTAATGGTTGATGTTTGGGTCTAGATCAAAGTTAAGATTCCAAATGTTGATTTTCAATGTAAGGCAAGCCTTTCCAGCTTAAAAATTGGCACAACACAATCTTACTTAATTATTCATTTAGTATTTCTACTGAAATAAACTAAACTGAAGTAAATCTCTATCGGTGAAATCAAAATTTCTTTTGCATATGCAATGTCCGATCAAAAAGTATCAGAACTGTTGCTATGGTAACAGAGTTAAAGCACACAGAGTGAAGCTGCTTGGCATAGATTGACCTTGAATTCTGTCAATCATGCACATTGTTATACCATTCTTGCTCACTTGCATTGTTTATACCTGTACATGGAAGGAATGTGTGTAGAATGTGTTTATCTCATCACACTACAGAGGTCCCATCAATGACCATGGCTTGTAGAGCAGTTTTTGGTCAAGAATAATTATTACCCATGTCTGACAACCACCATATTCCCCAGATTTTGCATCTTGAAACTTTTATTCTCTTTCCAAAAGTGAAATCCCGCTTGAAAGAAACAAGATGTTGAGGAAATCCAAGAGAATAAAACAAGGCAGCTGCTCACTATCCCCAAAAAAGGAATTTCCAGGGATGCTTCCATCAATGGAAACGATGCTGGATAAAGTGTGTGGCTTCAAAGTATATTAAATACCAAATTGATATGTGTTTTCTTTTTATAACACTAATACCAATACTGTTTGATCAAACCTAGTAATTTAAACAAATTAATGTCAGTCATGAGTTGATTAGTAGACAGAGTTCTTTTATTGCAATGGTAGTTATAAAAAAACTTTTTGTTTTTTTTGTCTTTTCTGAAAGCTGTAATTAATTAACACAGAATCAAGTCACTTGCTATAAAAAATTGTTATGGATCTTACCCATAATAATAATAATAATAATGGACTATTCCATACTTAATAAATACTGCACCTCAGGAGTAGGCAGGGAGTAAGTAGTTCAAGTCGAGTCAAAGGCTGTCCGAAACAGAGTCGCATTCAGACAATTACTGCAAGATATCGGAATAGTGATACTGGTCGAGACTACATTGTTCTCCCTACTAAACCTGATTGTTCATACTAACACTTCTACTTCTCTGTATATATTCCTGTTTGTAATATATCTGTGTTATTCCATACCTGTGTTCGAGTTCTTCTTTATTGGTTCTACCTTGGACGATCACCGTGGTACAAGGAACTGGACCATAACAAAAATAAAAATAATTTAAGTCTACACAACAAAAGAAAAATCACTTGCTTTTATAAATGGTATTTACAGAATGCCTTCAAGTATGACAAATCCAATAAACTGGTCTTTATATTTTTGCAGATAGTTCTTTTATTCACTCTGAGCTTCATCATGAAGGCATGCTATGGTTCAAAGACATGACACTTCCTGACAGGACTTGGATTCTGCCTATCTCTTTGGGACTGGTCAATTTGTCGATCATTGAAGTAAGTACAAATATTTCCAATCTGTGACTTATTTTTGAAAATCTCAAGAATTACATGTAATCTTCAGGATTAAGAGAATATTTCAAACACATTCAGTTCTTTCATTTTAAGACAGCAGAATTACATTATTCATTTCAATTTATGACTGCAGGATTACATTATGCATTTCATTTTATGACTGCAGGATTACATTATGCATTTCATTTTATGACTGCGGGATTACATTATTCATTTCATTTTATGACTGCAGGATTGCATTATTTGTTTCATTTTATGACTGCAGGATTACATTATCCATTTCATTTTATGACTGCAGGATTACATTACTCGTTTCATTTTATGACATAAACTATTTCCAACCTCAAGGTCTCTGATTGGGAAGTTTGAAGCTTTGAGGAGCATGGAACCACCTCTTAATTGTTGTTATTTTCATGTCCACTCTGACCCGGGGTGGTAGCACCTGTTAGGGTCCTGGCTATGGGCAAATAGTGGACCTCCAAACAAAAACAAAACACTATGAAAGTATAAAAATACATATTCATGGTAAAAGTATCATCAATACACATTTTATATAAAAAAAAATTAACAACAATACATATTTATAGTAAAATGACCTACAATACATATTACATCAAAATGACCGTTAATACATTTTATCTGTAGTTGAAGGCATACAATTGCATTCAAAATATGATTAACTGTAGCTATAAAAGTTTTCACAAAATATTTAGATAGATAGATATTACATAACCATTGGAGGTTGATATACCACTAAACAAAATCAACCAAAATCACTTTATGACAGCAGGGTAACTTTGTTTACTAGATTTTATGACAGCAGGGTTACATTTTTACTTCATTTTAAGACAGCAAGGTTACCAGCAGTAGAAAAAACATCTTGGTTGCAGAATTTCTTCCCTTTAACAGGAAGGTGTGTCTTTTAAACCATTTATTATATTTGCTCTTTTATCAGAAAAGACTATGGTCTCATATTTTAACTTTCTCTCATTTTCTTATTAAAGTATTTGACTAACATCCTAATTCTAGATGTTTTTTCCCAACTTTTCCTTAGCCAGTCTCAAGTGTTTGTTTTTTTTTGCAATCCTTTTGTACTTTTAAATATTTAAGATTCATTCATAAGACGACTTAAGAGACATACTTTTACATTTAAAAAAAAATGCAGCTTTATTTTTTTCTTTCACTAAATTCCAACCAATCCAAGAATCAAAATTGAAAAAAAAAAACAATAAAATAGACTTTGTTGGCTGAATTAAATAAAACTAGTTTAGATATATGTGAGAAAGATTTTGATTTTGGCATTACATAACCCATAGACTCTAATGTCTCCGCTTGAACTTGTTTCCTGTTTAGGATTGGGTTTCCGGTTCCTTCTAAAGTCTTTTTCATTTTCTTTCACTCCCAGTAACCCATTGTGTCTTAGTGACTTCAAGCCTCGCTTTGGGTAAAAATATAATATAAAACCAAACGAAAAGATTATCAAAATTGAAAGAAAGCAATAAAATAGACTTTGTTGGCTGAATTAAATGAAACTAGTTTAGATATATGTGAGAAAGAGAAAGATTTCGATTTCAACTCTAATGTCTCCGCTTGAACTGAAATTTTATTTACTTTATTTCAATAGGAGTAGTTTGTCTATTGTTTGGTTCACACACCTCCTTTTTGAACAGAAGTAGAGGTTTATCCCTTATTTCCTGTTTAAGATTGGGTTTCTGGTTCCTTCTAAAGTCTTTTCATTCTCTTTCACTTCCAGAAGCCCCCTTGCATCTTAGTGGCTTTATCACCTTGCTTGGTGTGAATTGATTAAAAGAAAAAAATAAAGCATCAGTATTGTTCTAGTTTTATACATGAAATTCAGGCTAATCAGTGGCAGTGAGCCCCAATTCTAAACAAAATCTTGACTTGCAGTCCCACTTTTTATAGAAATTCTGAAGGTTTTAATATGCATATGTATTTTGGGCTTATGGCCATATAATGTTGAAACACCAGTTCCCATGTGATCACCAAAGTTAAGCAACAGCAAGGCTGGACAGTAGCTAGATGGGTGACTGCTTGGAAATAATAGGTGCTGTGAAAGAAATTGGTGGTGTAATGGATAATGGCTCAGAATTGTTAATTGGAGAACTAAGTATGAATTTTGCAAATGGAAAAGTAAAATGAGAGATATATGTGTATGTGTGTGTGTATATATATATATATATATATATATATATATATTATGATAAACGTGCAATCAATTTACAAATTCATGAATTATTCACACAAAAACTAATGCAAAGGTTAATGATTTAATTGGCGAGAAATCCATCATCGCAAACAATTCAAATAATATACAAAAACCTCCGAATCCGTTATGAATGAAATGATCCTTGTTTATATAAATTTCTGCCGTATTAGTTCTTATTTTTACTACAAGCTTTCGTCTGTTCCTACAGACATCTTCAGGTATAGAATAGATGTTGTTCCGTATACCTGAAGATGTCTGTAGGAACAGACGAAAGCTTGTAGTAAAAATAAGAACTAATACAGCAGAAATTTATATAAACAAGGATCATTTCTCACAAATCATTAAGAGATAATTAGATTCCTTTCCCTTTGAGTCAACTTAAGTACCTAAAGCTTTCAGGAAATTCATCTCCAGTCCATCTTTGAGTAAACTTAAGTGTCAATGTTTTGGGGATTTATATCTACAGCTGCCTTTGAATTGGGAAACTAAAAATCTTGTTAATGATTTTAGATAATCATAAAAGTAGACTCTTTTGAAAATTTGACTACCCATCTGGCTTTTGGGTGGTCTCTCTTGTTCTGAACCAGAAGTGGATGGATAGCAGGGTGGGACCCCAGCCATTATCCATATAAGCAGGAAGAAAGGGGTCCAGCAGTCAGTGAGTCAGTAGGTAGGTAAGTGGCCAATGAGGAAGGGACTGTTGAGCAGTTTAGGAGATAACAGTTCAGCCAAAGAAAACAGGTGTCTAAGAAGTGAGAATTCGTATTGTTGTTCATCTATATTTCTGAGATGAGGTATTATGTACATTATTTACATTATTCGGACTATTTGTCACCATAATTGTCACAACATTTCGGCCGTTGTACACTCCAGCCTTCTTCAGGTGGTTGGAATTTCGAACTGAAATTTTGAACTGGCACAGTGGATAAAGGCGTTGGTTAGATCCAGTGACAGGACCCAAAGAGTGTAAGTTCAATACCCAGTTAAGGCAGTGGAGAACTTTCAGAGGGAAATTAGCAGGGGATAACTGATAACTGACATCCATTAAACATGGCACATGGAACTAGAACAGTCTACCCCAGTGAGCGAAATAAAGGCATTTGGTTCGAAATTCCAACCACCTGAAGAAAGCTGGAGTGTATAACGGCTGAAACGTTGTGACAAATATGGCGACAAAGATGAGGACAATAGTCCGAATAATGTAAATAATGTCGTATTGTTGTTATTTTCAAACCAGAGTACTTTGAAAATCAGTTGTCATTATTCTCTGTTAAATTTGATCAAGTCCAAGTGGACAAATCTGTGAGCATAGTGAAGTCAGGTGTAGATGCAAATACAGGTGCAGTGAACAATGAATGAACAGAGAACATTGTCACAAATGTCATCACACCTGTACTGCTCCAGTAAGTACCTGACTCTTGCTATTCTCTATCTCAACGAGAACCAGGTCAGGCTGAAAATGCAGTACTGCTGCCATATACGGGCAGGAGCTGCCTAGTCTTTAATTTCCAGTCTCAACAGAGTGTCTAAGAGAGCCTTGTGGGTGATGATCTATTTTCCACACTACAACCACTTTCTCATTACAGACAGAATGTTACAAGCCTCTCGTTACTCTATCACCATTTCCATGGAAACTCTTCAAACTATATTCCTTAGATATACCAGTTCTAACTTTCACAGCTAAGATCCGCCATGCCATGCACATTGTGGTGAACCACCCTTTGTATTCGTCTCAAGCAGCTTCCCATGAATCACTGCTTTGTGGAACTGACCTCCAAGTGGATACTTCCCCGATTCCTACAATCTTAACCAGTTCAAGTCTATGGTGAGCCGTTATCTTCCCAATATATCCCAATAAACTGTACCTCTTATTCTGTAACTCTCTACCTTTAATGCCTCTTGGGCCTTGTACAGGATGAATATTATAAAAAATAAAAAAACAAAAATCTCCTCTTTATATGTGAAGAATTTATTCAGCATTCATTGCTATATAGGAGGACCATAATAGTTAAGAATTCTTTTCTTTGTTTCTAAAAAAAAATTTCTTGTTCTTTAATTTTTTTTTTTTTTTCTTCTAGATACATGCTTTACAGAGGACCAACTCAACTTTTTTAACCAAGATTATCACTAATCTTGTAAGAGGATTAAGTTTTTTGATGATTCCCATTGGTGCCTCTGTTCCCAGTGTAAGTAAAAGAAACAGTTTACCTTTTTGCCACTTGAAATCATTCATTCATTATTTTATTATTATTTTTTATCATTATTATTATTATTATTATCCATTCATCGCTTGATTTATTATGAATTTACAAACGGATATTTTAAAAGAGTATATATATATTCATATAATATGGGATAACAATATATAAAGTTTTACATATCAAAGACCGTTTTGGAAGAAAAATGTATGACAAAGTGGAAAAAGTTTTCATGTGATGCATTTCATCGCTTAGAACTTTATTGAACTAGGTTCATTTACATTGATGTGACTTCACATGTGCACAAATAAGAGATACAGGGAATTTTAAATTTAGAAAAAAAAAATTTTTTTAGTGTCCTTCGGGTATATAATTCAATTTCATTTAGATTCTTTTTCTTTCCATCATTTTTGTTATTAAATATCCCACGTTGTGACAACAGAAGAGCTGACAAGAATTGTGTAATGTTGTAAGAACCTAAATGCAAATTTACTGTGGATGAACTAGGGATTAAGTCATTTTCTAAATATTTTCATCTTAGTGAATTATTTTCTGTTTTAATTGGAGTAGCATTTTTATGTCAAATTGTGGTCAGTCTCCTCTCATTGAGCAACTAATGCATTTAATGTGTTGTTTTTTAAAATGTCTCTTTTGTGATCATATAATCTTTTATTTAAATTTCTTGAGGTTTCTCCAATATATTTGTTCTGGCAATCATTGCAGTTGATAAATTCCTCCTTCAAGTTTTGGCTTGTTTTGTTTTGCATTGATTAAGTCTTTTATTGTTTTAGATATAGCTGTATAATTTTTATGTTGAGTTTAGATAAATTCTTTTTTATTGTAGTTGTAATAGAATTAGTGGGTAGAACAATATTTTTCTTTTTTGATTTGTCGAGTGTGTCGGGTAGGGACGTTTTTCTATTTTGGAATATTTTATAATCCTTTTCTTTCACATTGAATATGGAATAGTTGGGTATTGGAGGGACTTGAAAGTATTATCAATATATTTCTCTTCTTTGTGCAAATATTGAGGACGGCAAATACTGGGTGCTCTTAAGTAGAATCTGATAATTATTCCAGATTTTATTTTGTTGTTATGGGAATAAAAATTAGATCATTTTTTATTCATATAATATGTACAGACATATTAAAACAAAGGAGAAGGAAGAGCAAGGATAAGAAAAAAGAAAAGTGGTTAATCAAAATAGAGAACAAAAAAAACATTTATTGCTCCTCACTCTTCAGAGCTCAATCAAAGATAAAAACATGTATGTGTAGAACAACTAAAATGATGGGAAGTAAAAAAATTATTACCAAATAATCAGCAATATAAATCATAGAAAGGTAACATTAAACCCGGCAGGCCTTCCTTTTTGCTTACAAAGGGAAGGTTGCTTAGAGTTAATATACTGGGTCTCAAGCATACTCCAATTAGAAAGAAAAAATACTACTTGAGAACTAGCAATATAAATCACTGACAGATTATATTAAGACCCAGCAGCCATTCCTTCTGCTTACAGAGGGAAGGATGCTTAGAGTTAATATACCTCATCTCAAGCACTTACAAATAGCAATCTGAATGTAAAAATACAAGACTCAAATTACTTATTAAGCAGCCCACACTCACAGAACCAGATATATTAATAAGTGTATGAAAATCTTTGTACTGCCCTCTGTGGATCTTGTTTTGCTCTCAACCTTAGCAAGGATTGAACATTCACATTTTTGGTCACAGTATTTGTCATTTTGTTGCAGAGGAAGCTTCTTGAAAAAGTTCATGTCTCATTAAAATATACAATGGAATTTCAAAATCTCTTCGTAGTTAGAAATATTTATCAGTGTGTGTGTATACTTGTGTATGTGCACATGTGTATACCTGTATGTGTGTGTATGTGTACAGGTCATGGCTATTTCTTCATATACATATACACAAAAGAATAAAATCAACCTCATGCCAATAAAAAAATGCATAAATTATTTTTTTAACTTAATATAAAAATAAGGAAAATGAGAAAAACAGCAGACAAGTGGACAGATTGATTACAAAAAGGTTCCTCTACAAATCTGTAATTGGGGTCCTGAATATGACATTTAATCAGCTAAGTCACAAATTTTATATTTGTATTAATCCTATATATATATATATATATATATATATATATATATATATAAGGTTATAGTTGTTCCAATGAGATAAAAGTGTATATTTCAAAAAGAAGAGAGAAATCATAAACATTTTTGGTTGTCATGTAGATTTTTTTAAAAATATATATTTTCTTGTCCATAATTTTGCTACATGGGTTTCCATTCTCACAACTTTCTTCAGGCAAAGAGAGTGGATATTTCCACATATTATTAAAATGAATTAATTTTCCTTATGCTTTTCAATGTTAAACATTCTCTTTTTTTTGGAGGGGTAGAGTAGTGACACAAATGTCTTTCTTGGACTGGTGGTAAAAAGGTTCTTCTGCTTAAAGGATAATAAAACAATTAAGATTGGTCTGAGAAAGGGTGTGGAAAGATATCTGTATTCTTATATTTTAATGACCCCTGTATGTTCTATTTCCATTTTTGTGTGTTGTGTGCATTTTTGCTAGTATGTGTATGCATATTCCCTCTCCATACATACAGTCTTATTATAAGGAATTAGTATACACACACACATACATACATATATATGTGTGTGTGTGTATATATATATATATATATATATATATATATATATATACGCCCCCCCCAAACCTGCACATATATACATACACACAGACGCACACACACACACACACACACACACACATATATATATATCAGCCCCTTAAATATCAGCTCTCAAAATCTTACTGTGGGACTTCCTGTATTATTAACATTCATGTCTTCATAAATGATGGCAAAGTATACATGGAGCAGTTTACAGTGCATTGAACATTGAGAGACAGTATTTACAAGATAGGTTGAAGGGTTAAGCAGTAAGGATTTATTGATACGCATCCTACTAATTAACCCATAGTTGAGGGAGAATAGGTGGATTCATACCTTTCCCAAGGGTATTTGCATGTAAGTTATAACGAGCCCAACTGGAATTGGAATTCTGCTCTCCAATTAACAATTCTCTGTTATTATCCATTATATCATCCAAGCTTGGAGCGGTTGAATATTGAGAGGTGATATTTATGGGGTGGGTTTGAGTGTGTTGAATCCAAAAGTGTTAAATGACTGCATTCAATTCTTTCTTGTAAACTCTGTTATTGTAAGGGATTTTTCTGATTGTGCTCTGATATAAAAAGATTTACCTACAGAAAAATGTATGTCCTTTTTCACTATAAAAGGGGACAAAGAAAAACATAATTAGAAAATTCTAAAAACAGGTTATATATTATTCAGGCCAAAGTTTTGTGTTGTAACAAAGAAAATCAAAAAATATTTTCAATAAATATCACTAATGAAAAAAAAGAATTTGTCTTAGAATATCAGACAATACAGGAATAACAAATATAGTATCAGATGAAACATTGTGCTAGAAGCAATAAAGATGAAAAAAATAATCCCCAAAATATCAGGAATAATGAAAAGATGTCATCTTAGAATTTGGACAACTCATGATAGACAAAGAATATATCAGATGAAACAATGTGCTATAAACAATAATGATGAAGAAAATAATCCCCAGGAATTAAGAAATACTTTGTTTAAAGTTCTAAAAACAACTGGAAAATTTTCAAATATATGTTGTATATTTCTATCACAAAAATACATAATGTAAGTTATCTTCACAGAGTATCACTCTACTGTAGCCTTGTTTCAGACTATATTTGTTACTTGTGTAGCTCTGTGTATCTTTATCTTGTGTTATCTCGATCTATAAAAGGCAGGATGTGTGTGTGTGAAATGAATGCACGGCCGCAATTTTCGACTGACTTTGCATTTCCCAACTCCCATTGATAGTGGAAATAATCGATTTTTTCATGCTTCTACAGCAGTTTTCATGTAGTTTGCGGCCATTTTGTACTGGCCAGAGTGAGAGCCTATAGCTGGCTGCCACGAATATGCAGGAAGATTCTATTGGCCAGTGTGAGAGCCAACAGCTGACTGACATGAATGTTAACTAGCATGCTAGCATGCAAAAAAAATATCGATAGCTGCATTCGTCACAAGTGGGAAAAATTTAAATCTGCATGGCACTTTACTCTAATTGGCTTATTCACTTGCTTAACCTCAACATTGATTCTGATTCTGCAGAACTGGGTTGGGTGTGAAAAAGTATTTGTTAACATTCTTTTTTCATTTGGTTTTTCCAGTTACGAGTCCTTTTTTAAAGCTGATCGTTTTGTGTTCATTTTGTTTAGTTCTTTTTTTGTAACAGATTTAATGTTTAGTATAGAGCTTAGAAAAAATTCGCAGTGTGAGATAGGCAAGAAGTAAGGCATGTAGCAACATCAGCACTGCAAAGGGCACTCCTTTAAAGGCAAGGAAGGGCAAAAATATTTTAAGTCAAGTGATAGCGATTGCTGTATGAGTCGTACGATTTTTGAATCAAGCACTGGCAACGCCGGGCCATGCTGCTAGTCCACAATAATAAAGGAATGTCAACATGCCAGACACTGTCAAATGCCTTTGAGATATCTAAAGCAACAACCTGAGCCTCACCATTCTTATCTAAAGGCTGATAGTCAAATTCAGTAATTAGAGAAATGAAAGTCATATTGTTTATCTTAAAAAAGGCCCTGTTAAGTGAGACACTTAACTAATTCAGAGTTGATTAGAGCCTCTCATACTTTGCCAAAAGGAGGTAAAAGAGATCAGAAGGTTCACCCAGATTCTTAAAGACAGGGACTAGAGAAGAGGATTTTCAAGAAGCAGCAAGGAATTTATTGTAGAATTTGGAGAGAACAGGAGCCAATTCAGAAGCACATTACCTTAGGACAACATCAGGGATACAGTCAAGTTAAAAAGCCTTTTGGTGATCGAGTTTACAGATGACATCAGAAATCATTGACAAAGTTATGTTCATTCATATCACTGAGTAGAGATTCCATTCTAGTGGAAAATCAGGCAGATGCTCCTGAATAGTCAAGAATGGAGTTAGAAGAGAATTTTTGAGCAAAGCATTCTGCTTTACCAGCAACAGATAACAATACTCCAAACTGATTGAAAAGAGGAAGAACTGCAAATTTACTCATGTTCAACAGTCTCACAGAGCCGTCAGTAATCTCTAGAACTAAATTTGTGAATCCACAATAGTAGAGGAATAGATAGTGCCATAAAAGTAAGAGGTGTAATTTTATTTACATTAATTATATTGTTCAGACTATGATCCTCAACTTTATTGCCATATTCAAAACTTTTCAGCCATTGTATGCTCCGGCCTTCTTCAGGTGATTGGAATTTCAAACCGAACCCTTTATTTCGCCCACCGAAGTAGATTGTTCTAGTTCCATGTGCCATGCCTCTTTCGGATGTCTCAGTTATTTCCCTTTAACTCAACTTTCCAAGTTTTTTTTTGTTTTTTTGTTTTTGTTTTTTTTTTTTCACCACTGCAGTAGCCAGGTATTGAATTCATAACTCTTTTGGCCTAGTCACTGGATCCAACCAACACATTTAATCACTGGGCCATGTGTAAATAATGTAAATAATTACAATACGTCATCTCAGAAATATAAACAGGTGTAATTTTGTCACAATAAGAACAAAGAAAATCCATTTTATGATCAGGAAACTAGAGTCAAAAAGTCTGGTGTTAATGTTTACAACTTCTTGATTATAACCTCCCGAGTTGTTTCATGACGTTTAACTTGTATATAAAAAAGAAAACACGTTCAGGAGCATCTGCCTGATTTTCCACTAGAATGGAATCTCTACTCAGTGATATGAATGAACATAACTTTGTCAATGATTTCTGATGTCATCTCTAAACTCGATCACCAAAAGGCTTTTTTGACTTGACTGTATCCCTGATGTTGTCCTAAGGTAATGTGCTTCTGAATTGGCTCCTGTTCTCTCCAAATTCTACAATAAATTCCTTGCTGCTTCTTGAAAATCCTCTTCTCTAGTCCCTGTCTTTAAGAATAAAGCTGACATGCCAGAATACTAAATCAGCTTTTGGCTTTCATATCTGTGCACCACATTTTAAACAACAACTCGGATTTCAATAATTTGATATGATCTGGCCATAAAATTCTCATAACTAAGAGAAACTTGATTTTCTCAACATGCTCTCTTCATGGACTCTTTTTGTGCATGTGTTTAATGCACAGGTGAAAATAAATGATTGTGCTTGTTAAACTTTAAACCTTGTTTGGCATTACCTACCTTGATCTGAAACATGACATCACTGAAAATTACAATACAACTTACAAATAGTACATTATTATACTGCCATTCCATTACCATAGTACTATAATTTTATTAAGATATATAGATATATATGCAGTTTCTATATATATTATTTATATATTATATATGTGCAGTACTTATTGGAAAGCACTCAATATTAGTGATAGAGCTAACATATTAATGCAAATATATATATATATATATATATATATATATATATATATATATAATGTCATCCACAGACAGACTGTTTCGCTGTTTCACAGCTCATCAGTGTGGCTAGACATCCGGTTGCCTCTAGCTAGGATCGAAACCCAACTGAATTGGCGTCAGTCAGAGATTCTACCACTAAGCCGTCGGTGTACAGCAGGGATGAAGGTGAATTTTTAGCGTATTTATTTTTAGATAAATACACACAGTGACTGACAGTGACTCAATTCGCGTTTTGCGAAGAGTCTTGCTATATTAGCTATAATAGTCACTGTTTACAAACCCACACCTCTTCCCCAGAGAGCTCAACCAAAATTTATTTTTCAGGAGCCAATATATATATATATATATATATATATATATATATATATATATTTTTGAGCAGCAATCCTTTTATACAAGTTTCATTAATTAAATTTTTCTTGCATTTATACATTTATTTTCTTTTCTGGAGCAGGTGTGTAAAAACTGTTCGAATGATTTGTGAATCCAAATGTTTTTGACTAATCTATTAGCCATTGTCAAGGATGTTTTTTGTTTAACTAAATATTTAGATTTACATATCAGAAAAAGCTTAATCACAGTGACTGCCTGGGAATACCAATGTTGTAAGCTTGGATGTGCAGGTGGTGTAATGGATAATGGCTCAGAATTGTTAATCAGAGAATCCGTTCCAATTCCTGTTTGATTCACTTACATGCAAATATACCCTTGGGAAATGGAAGAATCAACGTCTTCTTCTCTATGGGTTAATTAGAAAGATTTGTATCACTGAACCATTATTATCTCCTTTCTCCACCAAAGATTTCTTAGATGTCTAAAAATATTTTCTGGTTGTAATATAGCTTCTCCTGTACCTTTCTATAAATATTTTCATGGTAACTGTTTTCCTGAACATTCTCCTATGGTGCCTCAGCACGGTACTTGATTGGCAGCAAGTTTTCATCATGTTAAAGTTGAAGTGACAAGCGGGAACTGTAAGTGTTCTATGCTAACAGTTTCTATTATTGCATATCTTGTGGAACTATTTTCTGGCTGGTTACTTTCCAGTCAACTTTGATCTTCAAAGTTTTAATTTCAAAATCAATTGTTATCTTCTGTTTTCTTAATTCCTGTTCTTTTATTGTTCTTTCTCCTTAATAATGCTTCTTTTTTTTTCATATTCTCTTACACTCAATAACTCTTACATCTTAGTAGCTTTATTGCCTTGCTCAGGGTGTAATGATTAATATATCTATATATATATATATATATATAAAAGAAATATGTTGTAGTGGTTCCAACGAGAGAAAAGTATGTATATTAAAAAGAAGAGGGGTGCCGCAAACGTTTTTTTTGGTTGTAATGTGGATTTATTGAGAAAAATATTATACTTTGTTTTACATAATTTCCACGACACGTGTTTCTGGTCTGGTCTCGCAAACCGCCTTCAGGTGAAAGTGGAGATTTTACATATTATTAAAAATAATTAATTTTTCTTCATGTTCAATGTGGAATATTCTCGATATGAGACATTCTGTTTGTGTGTTGGCAATCCGAATTTTCTTTCTAGAATTGTATATATATTTCTAGAATTGTATATATATATATATATATATATATATATAAGTCTGCCAAAAATTTTCACAGTTCAGGAAAGGAAAATCTTGTATAGATATTGTAATGCTAAATTTATGGGATTCATACAAGTTATCTTGGGACTCTACAATCACAAGAGATACTCAAAATGGTGGCCTTTAGCTTCTAGACATTTATTAGTATGGCAAACTACTGCTTGGGCAACATTGACCAAAGTGTCCAGTGGGATTGCTGCACATACATTTTCAATTTCTGCCAATGTAGCCAGTTTTCTGCGATACACATCCTTTAGGGCAAGGATGGCCAAACTGTGGTGCATTGGATGCTTACAAGTGGCGCATTGCATCCTTTTGATGAAAAGGTTGCGACTGTCCGATTCCAACTTGAAGAATTGTTTGTTGCTTTCAGTTACGAATTTAACTCCTAATATTGCTGGTTTGGCGAAAACAAAGCAGAATCAAAAGGCACATTAAAGTTATTTATGTTTATTTTGCCTTTGTAAACATTATAAACCCTGCCATGCCCCCCCCCCTGCAAAATCAGAAGAGAAAAAAAAAGTCAAAGAATTGATTGATGTATCCCTCCCTTTCAAAACTGCTGGATACACCCCTGGTCATAAGCATATATTTTTCAAATAAATAGATTTTATTATAACTTCAAAATATGTCCATATTACAACATGTACTGAAAGGAAGGGAATGTTTGTGTATGTATTTAAATTAATCATTACAAAATATTGGCGCATGGAAGCAAAAGGTTGGCCACCCCTGCTTTAGGGTCCCCATACGTAAAAGTCTAAAAACTATGAAAAACAAGTTTTTCCTTTCCTGAAGTGTATATGCATTTTTTGTTGACTTATATATATATATATATATATATATATATATATATATATAAATATATGGATATAAATCCGACAGTATAAAAGAAAATATATAATGGAAAAACAAACAAAAATCCTTATATACAATTATGCTGTTTTAATGTTAATATGTCAACGTCGGACGTTTAGGTCTAATAAACCATCTTCAGGACATATAATGTTATAATTTATGAATATGTCCTGAAGATAGTTTATTAGACCGAAACGCCCGACGCTGACATATTAACATTAAAACAGCATAATTGTATATAAGGATTTTTGCTTGTTTTTTTCCGTATATTTTTTTCATCATATATATATATATATATATATATATATATATATATATATATATATATATATATATATAATTATTTATTTAAAAAAATTTATAACATAAATATGTTATAAAATCACTACAAAAATAGCCATTTTGTTTCAACACCCTCGGTGTCTTATCAAGTGATGATGTCGAATGTAAAATAAATGGTTTTAAAAGTTTCGAATTAATTAACAATCCTTCACAAGACGAAACCGTTGTTACAAAAGCTAGATGGACCAATCAAAATACGAGTATAGGAAAATTCAAAAAGCTTGACAACGAAGTCATGTTATAATAGCTATTCAAATATTTAAAAGAATTTATTCTAACCAATAATTACTAAATTATATGATAAAATTTAATATTAAAATTAAAAACTGCTAATTTCAAAATCAAAATTTAATCGCTATTAAGTTTACAACTATAAAATTATTGAGGAGAAAAGAAGAAATATATATGTTATTCAATTTATTTCTTCATTGAAGTTACTTTATCTAATTTTATATCCGGTCCTTTGACAATGTATACATTTTAATCCTAAGAGTGTGTGAATGGGGTCCTAATATATATATATATATATATCACTTGATTTAACTCTTTATTAATTTAAAGCATTTCCTTTTTTTTTTTTTTTTTCAGTGTATGTGTTGGTACTGGCTGTGTTCCAGCCTCTATGGTTTGTCACAGAATTTAGCCTTTCTTTTACCCACCGTGCGTCGAGCCGTAAGGATTCCCATCACCCCATCTGAGTGTGACACTCCGTATCAGAGAATTTATGCTGCTGCTAAAGAAAAATACTCTTTTAAAAGAAAAAAATAAAAGAACAATGAACTCTGGTAGATCCAGAATTAGTCAGAGTTTGTTTAATTAGAATAAATGTGTTATTTTGATTGAGTTTTGGTTTGAATTGTTGCAATTGCAAATTTGACTTCCTCCTTTTTCTTTTATACATAAACAATAAATCTCATCCAGCTTTAAAAGGTGACATGTTTTTGTTTGTCTTGTTTTTGTTTTTTGTGTGAGTGTCTATTTTGAAAAAAAAATGTTAGAATAATCCAGAAATTATACTGGGAGCATACACCAGGAAGCATTAGATCCAGAACTTATACAGGAAGCATGTGCCATGATGTATTATAGAACTTAGACTGGAAAATATATGCCAGGAAGCATTAGATCCAGAACTTATACTGGCGCAAATTGCCTAGATGGGGATAGAAAATGAATTGAGTAGCTACATAAAAACAAAAAGTGGCATAAGACAAGGATGTGTCTTCTCTCCAAATTTATTCAACTTCTACAGAGAATTGGTGACCCTACCAGGATGTATTAGATCTAGAACTGGTGACCCTACCAGTATGTATTATCAGTTAGCATATTCTTAACAATATAAGAAATGCAGATGACACTCAAAAAGAAAACTACTGGACCTTCCAAACAGATGGCTTACAGCCACATTATGTTGAAACACAGATTCCTGTATGATCATCAAAGTTAAGCAATATTTAGCCTGGTCAGTACTTAGATGGGTTACATCTTGTGAATACCAATTGCGCTTAGCTTGGATGTGCAATTGGTGTAACGAATAATGGCTTGGAATTGTTAATCGGAGAGCTGAATTAAAATTCCCATTGTGGAAAAGTAAGAATTCACCTCTTCTCCCCACCCCGTCTCTCAGTAAGACTTGTATCACTAAACCATTATTATTTTTTTAAAAATTTCTTACAATCTGAAAATGTTTTCTACCTTTTAAATAACTTGCAAAAGGTTGATAAATCATCAATAAATCCTAGATAGGATGATAGAAGAAAGCAAGAAAAAAGGACTAACTGACAACTAGCTAAGGACAAAGTCTGCTCATCAGCAAGACATATAGCTGAAGATGTGAATTATGGATTGGAGTTGTCAACATCAAGTAGATGTAAACGTTTAAATATCTTGGAAGTATTTTAACAGAGGATGTGAATTGATGGCAGAATGGTGGTGCAGGTGACTTAGCAAAGGGAGAAACTTGGTCAAGGGATAGGAAATTGTGGAGAGCCATGATCCCCAATGTCCTGAAGGGATAATGGCACATGGAAGAAGAATTCTATGTCTGAAAAAAGTATGTTTGGGCAGCAAGTATTTGTTTAAAAACGTTTGATTAAAAAGAACGATAGTCTGTGTTTCTAATTTTTTATTGTATTTTTTCAAACACTGAAGAAGTTATTGAGAATTGTGCTCAGAATTGAGGATAAAATGTTCAACGTTCATGTTTTCTTATTGTTTTCTTCAAATATTTTTAACTGTCTCAGTCATTTTTTACGAACAATGTCATGTCTGTGTGGTAGGCAGAATTCCTTTGTCTACATCCTGGTATTCTTTGGAAGGTTGGAAATTTTAAATAGTCTATGGTGGCATCATGTGTAACAGTTATTGGGAACAAAGCAACAACAAAAAGAATGCTCTCTCTCTCTATGTATATATATATATGTGTGTATATATGTGTATATATATATATATATATGTATATAATATGAATATATATATGTATATATATGTATCTATATTATATGTGTATATATATATATGTATGTATATTAATTTTATATATGTGTATATATAAATATATATATAATAAAAAGGTTTAAACACTAATATTGCATGGTCATAATTTATTCCATTGGAATTGTAAATACGATCCAAATCATCAGACCTACAAATTCAAAATGAAAACAGAAAAAACAACTCCGAAATCAAAACAGAATTTAGAGAAAGTAAAGTATGAGGAGGAGGGAGATGAAACCTTAACAGAGAGAATTTTAGGAGATGTGGGGGGGTTAAAAGAGGAGAGAAAGAAAGTCGACGGATGTCTAATGCATAAAGATACATTTCGTGGTGACACACACACACCATAGACAATTAGAAGTTAGGATAGGAGGTAGGTGGGAAAAGAAATAGAAGAGGTGGGGGAGAGATGGGACGAAGGAAAATAAAATTGTGTTTACTTAAAGGGTCTTTGTAATTGAGAAAATTTGACAAATTAATATCTACTACAGGTTAGAAATCAAATATAAATATATGAAGATGAATATAACGATTGTCTAATCTAGCAAGGTCCAAATATTTCTATGTTCAAAAACACATGCTAATACACACAATAACATATACAAGTAGGTACATACACTTAGGCATGTACTCACACACACACACATACGTGTACACACACATATATATATACATATATATATATATAAAAAACCTAAAAATATATTCACATATCCACACATACACATATTCATCTATATTCATATACACACACTTTTCACATACATATACACGCATACACATGCCCCCATGCATATATTCATACATACATACATATACATATATATATATATATATACATATATATACACACATATACATATATATATACACACACATACATACACCTACATATACATATATCCACACATACCAATACACATACACACATATACATACACGCACATACATATGCAAAACGACCATTTTAAAAATTGCATTGTCTGAAATACATTGTTAATGAGTAAATAATAAAAAATATATGTATTCAAAACCTCTTTTAAAAGTATTTAAAATAGAGTACACATATACATAAAAAAGTAGGAGAAGCTATTAGAAGCGAACATACAGTTACATCTAGCCATTTTAACTGTAAAATGATGAGATCTAGCTGTCAATTCATAAAGTGTAGGTACCAAAGAGAATAGCTGATAAGGACAATTACTATGGAAATATTTATAGAAAACGCCCAGAGAAGCTACGTTACGGCGGTGGGAATATGACTGACGCGGAGATGCCAGGTCAGGACTGATAGCATTGCAGATGTTGTTATATATATATATATATTTAGTTTATGCAAACTTAGGTAATCCGTATGGATAGACCTGAGGAGGATGATATCCAGAGAGCTCAATGTAAGATTCAGAGCATATATGTTTGAATAAAAGACAGACCACGTTAAGATTCCATGTAATAAGCTATTTCATCATAACCCCTTTAACAGGGTTCTGGATCATCAGACTTTACTTCCAAAAGCTGAAATGAAAAATGAAAAGAAATTCACACACACACACATATATATATATATATATATATATATATATATATATATATATTGTATATATATATATGTATGTATATATATTGTATATATATATATATATATATATATATATATATATATATATATATATATATATATTATATATATATATATATATTGCATTGCACCATTCAACAAACAGCTATATGAATTTGAAAAAGACCTACTCAACATTATCAATAACATCTCCTTTCTAAAAAAGAAAAGCCACTTCCAAAAACATCTAGACTAAATAGTTAAAAGCATAAATGATTGTGATAAAATACTAGTTAAGTCTGACAAAACTGGCAACTTCTATAAATTGACAGCAGATGACTACAACAACTTAATTAAAAAAAAACTTAACTAGGACTTATAAAAAAGCTTACAACAACATAAATATGGTTAATAGCATTAACAGAGCTAGTAAAAAAAAATACTGATAAATTAAAAATTAGCGATAGAGTAGGCAAACTTGCTGAAAAGGAATGTTACATCACTCTTAAAGACCACAAACAAGATTTTATGGAAAACCATACTACAAGAATAATCAACCCTACCCGACCCGATATAGGTAAAATCAGCAAAAGAATCCTGGAAAGAATTACTTGCCAAATAAAAAACCACCTTGGATTAAAATTATGGATCACTACCAAAGATGTCATCAATTGGTTTACCAATATTGATAATAAACCTGATTGCACCCTATTACAGTTCGATATCGTGGATTACTACCCGTCAATATCGAAGGATCTATTCATGACTGCCCTGGAGTTTGCTGCTGTGTATTCTAACCTGACAAAGGATGAAATAGATATAATTCTCAGTGCAAAAAAATCTGTCCTCATTCATAATGGGGACCAATGGATAAAAAAAAAAATGACCATTTTGACACCACTATGGGATCTTTAGACTCTGCAAAGTCTTCTGACCTAGTTGGTCTTTTAATACTGTACAACTTGACCGCGCACAGTGAAATAGATATTAAGGACATCGGACTGTATAGAGATGGCAGGCTCATGGTAGTGAGGAGTTCTACTAATTTTAAAATAGAGAAAATTAGGAAGATTATATTTAGTGAATTTAAAAATCTAAACTTAAAAATAACAGTCTGTACTAAATTGAAAAGGGTAAACTTCCTCGACGTAACTAGATTTAACAAACAACACATACCAACCTTATAAAAAACCAAATACTAACCCCTTTATATATACACCCGAAGTCAAACCACCCTCCATCCATAATTAAACATATACCCTCATCAACAGAGAATAGAATCAGCATTAACTCCGCTAATAAAGAAATATTCCAACACAGTAACTTTTATCATGCAACCCTAAAAAATAGTGGATACAAAAATGCAAACATCAATTATAGAAACAATTGTACTAACCGGAAAAAAACAGGAAAAGAAAAATCATTTGGTATAACCCTCCGTTCAACCGAAAGCTAGGACAGAAATTACTAGCTTTAATTGAAAAACACTTTCCTACCAATAGTAGACTTAGTAAAATATTTAATAAAAACACCCTAAAATTATGTTACAGCTGCACTAAAAATCTAGAAAGTATAATAAAAAAAACACAATAATAAAATCCTGAACAAACCCCAATGCTTGAATAGTATTAATAAAAACCCTACACTTAAATTAGACAAAAATAGTGAAAAATTATGTGATTGTAAAAACCCAGAAGACTGCCCATTGGAAAATAAATACCGCGTAAAATCTATGGTATACCAATGTACTATCTCATCCATTGAGACTCCTAATACTAATATGATATACCTTGGGTCTACGAAGAATGAATTTAAAACCAGATGGAGGCAGCATAAGTGCTCTTTCAACAATATAAATAAAAGAAATCAGACATCTCTATCTAAATATTTTTGGCATTTGAAGGAAATACATAAAACAACAAAAGTAAAACGGAAAATTATAAACAAAACTAGAACTTGTAAAACTTGGGATGACCCATGCCCTTTGTGCCTACATGAAAAACTACACATTATTAAGTTTCTAAATAATAAAACAATAGATATGAGTTAACGGTTTTTTGCCGATATCATCAAATTTTTGCATTGAATAATGAGCATAAAAGCAAACAAACAATAAAATAATTTTTAAATTCCATAGTCCTAATAAATAGTCTAAATGCCCTACAAAAAAAGATAACCCTTTATGAAGTTGTCAAAAAACAAATGTTAGCGATTTACGACAGTTTTTATATACACAAAACCCTTTCAGAATAAAATAAAAAATAAAATAAAAAAATAAATAAATCTCCAAAGACGATTAACACGACTAGACGATGTCATCTTCCGCTTTAAATTTAGACACCCCAACCTTACCCTGACTTGACATCTGTTGAATGTAACTGTGATATTGATACAAATTATTAACACCTTACGCCCCTTTTGTTTAAACAATTGCTCTAGCCGTTACCATAGAAATTTTGATTTCAATAATGAATATGCTTATAAAACGCGTAAATTTCAGAAATAAGTTATTCAAAAAAAAATTTCGCTTGAAGATGGAACGGAGCTTAGTACTTTAATTCAATTTAATTCAAATAGTTATACTGAAGTTTTCGGCTCTTGTTTTGAAACATGAGAACTCTTATGTAGCGTGTTGGAATCATATTTTTAAATAAATAATTATATTATATATATTGTAAATGTATATATATATTGTATATATATATATATTGTATATATATATTGTATATATATATATATTGTATATTGTGTATATACATATATATATATATATTTATATATATATATATATATATATATATATATATATATATATATATATATATATATAATATGTTTGTAATTTTGAAAGCCCATCATGCGAGAAGATCCTGTCACTAAATATCCCTCTCTTCAACAATTTGGTAACACGCTACATTTCTGAAAAGGCATGGATAATGACGAATTTTCACACTTTGAATCAGTGTTTCTCAACATTTTTAAGCAATAGCACACCTAGGAGCAAATGAAAATATCACGGTACACTTAGCAAAATTTTTAAAGGGTATACATTTAAATGTTATAAGATAAAAACATAAATTTAAAAAATACACACAAATATGAACTTACTTTATTTCAATATTTCTATTCAACTATTTGTGCAGTTTATTTAGTAGAAAACCTATGCCTGTTGCTTTTGAGCGATTTCTGAATGTATGATAAGCAGACCCTCTTTTCTTCTTCAGTTGAGCGCCTTTCTCGCTTCTTATTTTTTGTTATTTAGGGTTGAGAAGCTTAATTCACAAAAATAAGAAGTAGAAAATTGCAATAAAACTGATAAAACATTTTTAGCTAATCTGGGATATTCTTTTTGTAAACGAATGTTTTATTTTGAGCCTTCCATTACTAGAAATGGTGGCTAATTCTTCTTCTTCACATACTCCAATATTAGAAAGAAAATTTATGAAGGGATTTCGAATCCAATCATACTTTTGCGGCACACTAAATCGCGCGGGACACTAGTGTGCCGCGACACGGCGGTTGGGAATTACTGTTCTAAATGTTCTTTTCTCAGCTAAAATTTGTCAGCCTTAACTTTTAAATCATACTTATTATAAAACCCAGGTTGTGTGTGTGTGTGTGTCTGTACGTTTATATATTGGATCGAATTTCCTACATTTTTCAACCGATTTCAACAAAACTTCACAGGACTACGTAAAATTACCTTGCGGTGGTTCTGACAGCGCCAAAAATAGGAAAAACACAATTATTTTTGCACGAAATCAATTTGAAAACACGATTAAGAGGCATCACTGTCGCTAGAATGAAAGGGGGACAACTCATATCGAGTTATACTTATTATAAAACCCAGGTTGTTTGTGTGTGTGTGTGTCTGTGTTCGTTTATATATGGGATCGGATTCCCTACATTTTTCAACCGATTTCAACAAAACTTCACTTTTTTTTGGCAGTTAGTGTTTCTTATTGTCTTGCACACTTTTTCTTTATTTTTACATTCAGAATGCTTTTTTAAAAATTCCATTTACAAGTCAATTGTTTATAATAAAATTCTATTCAATCGGTAGACTCATAACGATTGAAAACAATGTTTTTGTTTGAGTTTGGGTTTGACCAATTCATAAAAAAAAAGAAAGAAAAAAAAACTAATTAAGACATGCGTGTCCGTCAACCTTAAACAATAATTTTTGTCAATTTTATTTTTCAGTCTTTATGATGGTCGATACTTGATCTATCTCTTACTGTTACATCCCCGAACAACGCCGGGCTCTACTGCTAGTTATATTTAAAATAACGATGAAATTTTAGAATCTGAATTAAAATTATAAGCCGAATTCATTTTTATACATCTTTTTTGTAAATTTTTTTCACTATGATGCCAATTCTTCATAATAGGAGTAAATAGGTTTGTCTGTCGTCCGGTTCATATCCACTCCCCGGTCTTTTGAACAGGAGTAAAGTTCCCTTCCTTGTTTCCTGTTTCCTATCTAGGATTGGGTTTCTGGTTGATTCTAAGTTCTACTTCAACTCTATATTCCTAGCATCTCCATCTGAACTCTGAAATTTTATTCCCTAATTAAATCTTGACCTCCTCAATCTGGAATCTAACTTTCCTATTATCTTTCCCTTTCTTATGCTAATACCACCCTACAAAATAACTCTCTGCCTTGAGTGGGCCTTGGGCCTTGGGTAAACATTAGCAAAATAATATAATGAGGAAATAGCGCTTTGAGAATTTGACACACACAAGGCATATTGACTGTTAAGTGGAACAAGGAAAAGCAGTGATTAACCTACCTAACGAGCTTGTGAAAACGGTTGACAGAATAGGGGTTAGGATAGATAGGAAAAAGTCACCTTACTAAGAGCTGCAAATGATAGGAAGCTGTGAAGAGCCTTGATCGCCCACAGCATCTAGAAGATCATTTTCTTAGAATGAAAAGTTCCTCTCGGTAGTTGTATATATCCAAGAACCGATTGCGAAATTTCACACTTGTCAAGTACTGTAGATGTTCAGTTGTCAGCTATAACTTCTTAAATGATATTTAAAATATGGGGGGAAATCGGCCCATTAAACGACTAAAATATTATTTTATTTTGTTGTAAAACAAATTAATTTTTAGAATTGAATGAATTAAAATTTGAATGAAATGTTTGAATCTGTCGGGTTACCTCCTCCTAATTTTTGAAACCACCCCTAGGGGGCGCTCCCTGAACCATAAATACTGTGAGATGATTTTACGTATCCTTTTCTACTTTTTCCGCTTACTAGTCAACATGTGAATCTCTCGCGGAAAACGTGCCTTCCCTTTGGGAAATGCATGAACATTATACACACACATACGTACGTACGCACATTCACTTACTACACATACTTTGGAACATTAGATTTTTACATTTATTTGACACACACATCTTTGTCACTTGTAACCATTTATTGTTAATGTTAATGCATTATCATTTGTTTGTTCATATATATTAGTTCTTGTCGCTTCTTTCCCATTTATTTACGTGGACTCACATCCCGAGTCTGTCATGTTTGTTGTCGGCATTTCAGGAGACACATGTGTTTATCTCTCGACGCATACGCCAGCCCGCAACAAATCTGAATTAAAATAAGTGAGAAATGGAATAAAAGAGTGTGGGATTTTTTTCAAAATCTAATATGCGGATAAATACGATTAGATCCAAGAGTAACTCTGCCATAATCAGATGTTGAAAACAGATTTCTCGGAACATTTTAGAAAATTAAAAAGATCAGGTTGAAACCAAAAATGTTTTTTTTACTGATGATGCTTCATCTCAAACTTACAGACTCGAAACATTCTTCGTTTTGTGCAAAAGACTTTCACATTAAAACGACATTCTTATCATAAGAATCTTATGGGTGCAAATAATTCAGTGTAATTCACCAACCTTTTCTTCCTTGCGGCCCATTATTAATGTTAAAGAAATTCCAGGTCCACATAAACACATAAAAAAATCATGTAACAGGAAATACATTTTATTTACCAAAAGCAAAGTGCAGTAGAAAATATAAATCTCGAATAATGACTATTATGCTTTATATTTTCAAACTGATTTGAAACATTTTTGTTTTTTTATGTTTTATTGTGTGACGATAGAAAGACTTTGTGTTCATTTTATTTATTTTCCAGCTGAACTAAGGCTTGGAAGTTGATAGATAGACACCTAGGTATCTTCACTAATTCGCCAAAAAAACAGCATCCCGCGATGAAAAAATGCTCCAAACTTATGAAAACAAAGTTTTATCCTCAAAATTATATTATTAAGTATTCTCTGATTATTTTATTTTATTTTATTCCTAGCACTTTTTTTATTATTATTTTTTTTTTTTTTGCGTCAGCGGGTCCGCCAAAGATTAGTAGGAAATCCAGCATCGTTTTCGGTGTTAAAAACACATTGTTTTGGGATTTCTTGCAAAAATCAAATAATTGTCAGATTTTAATGAAACTTTCAGAACTTATTCACAAATGAATTAAATTATTTTAGACATGTTTTTTAGAATGTCATGGTAATTTTCTTTTTTGCATCTGTTCCCCCTACTCTTACTTAATTTTAGGAAAACTCGAGAAATCCAGCGCTGTTTCAAAAACAGAAGTATTTGAAGAATATAAATCGTCATTTTTTTTTTTTTTTTGTAAAATCAGCTCTGAATTGTAACATACAAAACCCAATAAAACTAAAACATTAAAAAAGCTTTTAATGGCCTTTATGAATAATATATGTTAAGAACAATGAAAAATTAATTTTTACAAGAATTTTTTTCTTTTTTTCAATTTTAAATACAAAATGTGATAAAGTTGATAAATCTTTTAAAATTAAGTTTCAATCCGTTGAGTTTAGAGAATACTGTTAATAAGTAGATCTATCTTTACAGATCATAAATTTGAAAGCTTATTACAAGAAAAAAAAAAAAAGAATTTAACGTTGTTTTTGAGTGTACATAAAAACGTTTTGTTTTTTTGTTTGTTTTTTGTTTGTTTGTTTTTTTATTATATGGATGGTCGTACATGATGTCAAGTGGTTTAAGAGTTGTTTCCCCTGACGGCAATAAACTAATGAAAGAAAATGTTTGCTTTCGTTCTACGAACTTTCTTGCCTTTTCAGGATATAGGTGCTTTCCACCTCCCTTGTAGCTGTCGGAGTTAAGTCCTCCTTCAGTCCGTTAACCCTTTCACCAGGGGTCTCTCTTCCCTGGCTATAAATAGCCGCTGACCCTTGGCCTCTATCTCTTTTTCTTTCAGGCCTGTGCACTGTCACCTTGAGGTAATTTCTCTTTTTCCTTCAGGATTTCAGCTATCAACCTCGAAATGTAGGCGCTAACAAGGAATAGCGTGGAAACACGCTAAGCACAATATTCACACACGCACGCACATACAGAATATTCACACACGCACGCACGCACGCACATACAGAATATTCACACACACTTCGTCCTTTGTACAGTTTCCATGTATTGTAACTTGTTATTAATATATATTTGTATATACATATATTATCGGTCGTGTTTTGTTTGCTTTCTTTGCCTTCTTCTTTGGACTTAATCAAAGTCCAACCTTTTTATGTAGTTGGGCCCGGCGAGCAGGAGTATCTGAACCTTACATGCATTTCTTCTACGTCTGACTTCTATCAACAACATGAACCCTCAACAAGTGGTAACCGCCATGCTACCTCAACAATTGGTAACCGCCACGGCCCACTACATAGCTCTCAACAAGTTCCTTCCCTTTGCTTCCTCCACCAGACCACGTTCTGTCATCCACTTGCTTCAGCCCGCCAGGTATGTCACGCGTTGTTTTCCCTTGTCTCTCTTTCCCTATATTCGACACGCGAGTATCGGATTCTCTAGACCTTCCTTCCTCATTATGTGTCCCAGAAACTTCAGCTGCCTCTTTCTGATATGTGTTGAATGTTCTGACTGACTTTTACCCCACCACCACCAACATCGTCGCATTTTGAAAAGTTTTTTTTACGTACTATTTCACTAAATATTTTAATTTATTTTTTTTAATATAATTAATTTATTGTTTTTCAATGAGAGACATACTGCAAATATTGCGTCCATGGGTATGACGGTAAACTGCATCCGCGTCCTGGGTGTGGCGATAAACTGCATCCACACATTGGGTATGGCGATAAACTACGTCCAACACAAAGGCCATTTTTGAAAAATTAAGGTTGTCGGCTATACGGTTTTGGAAAAGTAGTATTACCAGCTATACGTTTTCGAAGGAATAATATTGCCATCAGTGTGTTTTTGAAAAAATGATATTACCAGCTATACGTCTTTGGAAAAATTATATTACCAGCCATACGTCTTTGGAAAAATAATATTACCAGCTATGCGTTTTTGGAAAAATAATATTCCCAGGTGTACGTTTTTGGAAAAATAATATTACCAGCTCTACTTTTTGAAAAATAATATTCCAGCTATACGTTTAAAAAAAAAGAAATATATTACCAGCTATATGTCTTTTAACAAAATCTTATTCAGTGGAATTGTAACTGGGGTCAAAACACTGTGAAAGGATGATGTTTTTTTAAAAAAAAATAATAATAATAATGTTGCGAGTTATACGTTTTTGAAAAAAATAATGTTGCCATCTATACGTTTTTGAAAAGGGATAATGTTGCCAGCTGTACGTTTTTGAACGAATGGTGTTGCCAGCTGTGGGTTTTTGAAAAAAAAAATGTTGCCAGCTATACGTTTTTGAAAAAATAATGTTGCCAGCTGTACGTTTTTGAAAAAAAAATAATAATGTTGCCAGCTATACCAAAATCATTTTCGGCATAAAATGACCGCTAAGGTTGGAATGCCGTTAAACAAAACAAACACAATGCAATTATTAATCATTTTCTTTTTTAGTTTCAATTCTAGGGACGGAAACAAAACAATTAAAAATAAGTAAAATTAACACATTAAAAAAATAAAATTTCATAAAAATGAGAGAGGTGCATATAATTATTAGGCACCTATCTTATTAGGTACCTATAATTATTATATATTTATTTATTTATGAAATTTTTTATAATATTATTTTGAATTATTAATTTTATATTATCTCAATTGTGAAATTTTTTTTTTCGTAACTGAGATATAAAAATTAATAATAAATAAAAAAATAATACCATGAAATTTCAAATGATATATACGTAAAACTTGGGTACCTCTTTATGAGATTATATATATATATATATATATATATATATATATATATATATATATATAAATTGACTCTGGGGTCGGGTTTGTCGGGTTTTGCCCGAGTGAGTCAACATTCAAGTTATCTATTTAAAAGCAACAATAAAAATCTTTCGTAGTGTGTCGTTTTCATTCTTGACTCCAGCTGGATCCAAAATTAATTGTTTTAACTCCGTGCCTCAAAATATTGACTGAAATACATTTCCTTGATATTGTTCATAATAAAGAAGAGTGAACACATTTTTATTTCAACTTATTGTTTTCAAATGTCCATTTTAAATAATTTATTCCATACAATATAAGTTTTTTTTAGAGGAATGTAGCAATTGACAAAGGGCAATTTAATTTTAGCCTAGCTTAAATTCGGTGAAAATCAAAGTGGCAGTTTTAACCCGTCGTCTGGAGTGTGACTGAAGTAGTGTTGAGGAAATATGATATCAGTTACCTATTCCTATCTCTGCCATCAGTGACTTGATAACCAGGCTATAAAAGAATAAAAAATAAAGAAGGGACAATAAACAAAGAAATATATAAAAGACTTTGCCTCACTCTTTTTTCTTACATGTCTGGAAAGATTTTTTAAAATAAATGTTTATTTTTATAGGATTATAACAATTAATATTAAAATACCAAAATGTGTGTTTTTTTTTAATTTCATGCGATATTTAAAAGTTATATATTTTAGTTACCGTAAAAAGGAATTATTTTAGCATCTAAGTTATATCAGTAGTATATTTTGTTAAAGATTGTAATGAGCCCGACAAACACTAGAGTCGCCACTGATATATATATATATATATATATATATATATATATATATATAAAGACATGTCTCATTAAATAATTTAGACAAGTGTCTACTTATTTTTAATAGGACCCTCTCATATTCACAGACAAGTTTCTTAGTATCCTTATTAAAGGAAGAAATAAAGTTATTTTATTGATGCATATTCATTTATACCGAGTACTTTCAGGGTCTTGTTTTACCGGGGTCTTATTTTATCTCAGACAAATTTGTTCTGTTTATCTGAAAATTATTTTTTTATTATTTGTGAAATGAAGAATATATATTAGGCATCCGAATATATATATATATATATATATATATATATATATATATATATATATATATGATCGAAATAAAAGTATAAAATTGAATATTACAAGACATATTAAACAATAAAAAAATTTTAAAAAAACACAACAACGGGGTGGGGGAGCAACCGGTTTCGCTCCCGCTCTTCAGGCTTCAACAGGAGATTCAAAATTAATACAGAAAAATGTACAATGAGGAATAGGAATATATATATATATATATATATATATATATATATATATATATATATACAGAAGGAACTAGAGACAGATGACAGCGAGTCCCAGCAAACACTCACGTTGTTTGCACAAAGAAGGCATGCGGGAACCGATGTAAAGTGCCTCCAGAACCTTCAGATGAAATAAAGAGTGAGACCGGGACAACACGGTGAACCAGTCAACACTAAATTTGGCTGCACAATCTCTGCTATTTAATAGATGTTCGCATATGGGGGAACTGTAGGTGTTCGGGACGAGTCCATTCAAAGGCAGGGTGTGGTTTCTAATTTTAGTAGGAACGTGCATTTTTATTCTCATGTCTAAGCGCTGAGTTGTTCTCCCTATGTAGTTGGCTCCGCAACTACAAACGTATTTGTAAATAATTGAATTAATTTGGTGGGGAGGGAGAACGTCTTTACACGCAGCTCGAAACATAGGCCGAGTTTGAAAAATAATCCAAACTTCAGCAGAGAAAAAACAACAGCGCACCTTTGATGAAATTTGTTTAGCTATTTTTTCACATTTGGTACCAATCCAGGGTAATCTGAGGTAAACTGGGCATTTTTTGACAGTGTAGAGATCGGCACTTCTGAACTCTTCAACTTTACTACGGATAACTGAGTTAACAATATCAAGAGGATAACCCAAATTACATAGGGTATCCTTAATAAAGTTAATTTCGTCGTTCAAGAAAGGCTCAGAGCAAATCTTTAATGCTCTGTGTAGGAGGGTTTTAATAATGTTGATCTTGCGCTTAGTGGGACAAAAAGAGTCCCAACGCGTGTATAACCCTGCAAAGGTTTTCTATAAACGGAAGTAAGAAAACCTGTTAATGTACGATGTACTAATACATCCAAAAAAGCCAATTGATGATTGGACTCTTTTTCGATAGTGAACCTCAGTACCGGATGGATACCATTTAAAAACGAAAGAAACTGGTCAGCCTCAACTTCACCGTTAAATAAACAAAAGGTGTCATCAACATACCGATAGTACAGTTGAGGACAATGTGGATTCTTTCGTATCTTTTCTTCCTGGAAGCAAACAAATATGTTGGCAAAAAAAAGCGAACCCAAAGGCGAGCCCATAGCGACTCCGTCGATCTGTCGGTACATAGTATTGTTGAAACTTAATTCGACGGAGGACGTGGCAAATCTCATCAATTCCCGAAATATTGACTCAGGAAAACTAGGTGGAGTCAATGAACTGCGATAGAGAAAGTCACAGCAAACATCGATGGTTTCCATCAAGGGACACAAGTATACAAGGAGCAAACATCGAAAGAGCACATGAACTTACCAGAAGAAGACAAATTTCGCACGCGGTCGACAAAGGAAAAGGAATCCTTGATACAAAAACCATCCAGGCACTGCAACACAGGATCCAAAAGTGTGGAGAGCCATTGGGCTACCTTGTGTTGGGCTGAACCGATCATGGACAAAATCGGTCGCAAAGGTACACCCTCCTTATGGATTTTCGGGAGACCATATAATCGGGGACGAATCGAACCGGAAGGATTTCGTTGGCGATTTCTTTTGAAAGTAACCCTGATTTTACCCACTTTAAAAGTGATTTTTGAAATTTCGCTTCACCTGAGGAGGTTCCATCACAGGTGTCAGCAGAACCAAGTCTAGTAAATTTCGAAGTATCTTCTAAGTTAGAAGAGATTTTGGTTATATAGCCTGCTCGATCTAAAATAACTACACCAGCACCTTTATCAGGTCTGGAAATTATCAAGTTATAATTATTCCTCAGAGAGTTAACAACACGCTGATGTTCTGCTTTCCATTTGGATTCAGCAGTTGCGACAGAGGAGCAGGAAAAGTGTGTGCGAAATTATTCAACTGGGCTTTCAAATTAGTCACCGCGTCGACAGAGGTAGGAGAGAGTCTTGCCAACTGAGCATAGAAAACCTCGAACTCGGAAAAAATCTTCTCCTTGTCAGGCATAGAGAGAGGAATGGAGAAGTCCAACCCGTGAGAAAGAACAAAAGATTCTAACTCAGTTAGTTCATGCGTAGACAGGTTAATAATATTATTTAAATTAGGTTCAGATGTGACTCCGTATTTCTTCTGAACCAAACAATTCAACTTGGCATCTTGCTTTGTAGACAATTTAACACACTGCCGTTGATGGACCGATCCCCAAAACCTAGAGAACCTAATCCAATCAAAAAATGAAACTGAATTCATATGAGTACATAGTATCTCCTGTAATCACGCTTAAGGCCAAGGCTTCGAGAAGAAAGATGTTTAATCCAATCTTTGATAAAGACAGACTCATTATTCCAACTAGGGTGTAACTTAGCCCTCCCCACTCTGAACTGAATGAAAGAGGGGCAACCTGAAAGCGGATACATTGTTGAAGAAATTTAATTTCATATTCAATAGATCTTAATTTCGCCTTAATCTGTAATATTTTATTTAATTTACAAATTAAATTATGGCTGTACCTGATTTTCAGATATTTAAAGATATTTTTTGTAAATACAATCTCTGCTATTTAAAAGATGTTCGCATATGGCGGAACTGTAGGTGTTCAGGACGAGTCCATTCAAAAAAGAATATATATATATATATATATATATATATATATATATATATATATATATATATATTATATTTGTTCCCCTATTCCTTATTGTACATTTTTCTGTATTAATTTTGAATCTTCCGTTGAAGCCTGAAGAGCAGGAGCGAAACCGGTTTCTTCCCCCCCCCGTTGTTGTGTTTTTTTTTTTGTTTTTTTTTAATTGTTTAATATGTCTTGTAATATTAAATTTTATACTTTTATTTCGATCATTAAATTTTGTACCTACAAAAATATCTTTATATATATATATATATATATATATATATATATATATATATATATATATATATCAGTTATCCGATATCTCTACAATACCGTGCAGTCGACAAAATCAAATGCGCGAATATAATATGGCGACAATTTGCCTATTGCGCCGTGCGTCGCTTCTAGCGTCTTATATGCACGTGTTTATCGTTTCTTGGAAATCATCCATGTAAACAATCACAGACTATCATCACTGTCTTGTCCGTATATTGTTAATATATTGTACTGTATCTTTGATAATGGCTTATGTAAGCCGAAAGCTTAGATTGGATTAAAAAATATGGAACAATATTGTGATTTTCTTTCTTCGTCTAATGATAATGTTATTAAGTTTAGCAGACGTTATGAAAAGAATTTACACGAAATAAATAGACAATACTTATCTATATTATTTAATGAAACATGTATGAATATATATATATATATATATATATATATATATATATATATATCACTGAGTACAGGTGCTAATAAAATAGTGTTCAATGTAGAATAACAGAGCTATAGTTTATATATTAATAAATAATATACATTTTTCTTCGTTGTCAGCACAACTCTGAATTTCATTCACAACAGCTACCGAGTTAAAATGTTTTAACTTAGCACCTGAAGACTGCGCTGTATATGAACCTCTGTTGTGCTAACGGTGAGGAAAAATATTGGAGATTGCTGGACAGTCACATAAACTGCCACCCTCTGAATGATCTCAGAAAACAGAACAGCCTCTGCGACTCCCTCCCTCTGAATGATCTCAGATAACGGAACAGCGACTCATTCCCTCCGAATGGTTTCAGAAAATTTAAAAGTAATTTCTTTCTTTTTTTACTACATTACTTACTTTATAATTTATAGTACTCGATTTTTATCGCAAGTTATTTTAATCTGCAATTTAATTTCAAGTGTGTGCATTAGAGATTCAGATGAAATTGAAGATAAATATAGCACATGAACCCGCCGAGGACTTCCATCAACAAAAACTGCACTGTGCGAAATTTAGTGAAATCAAGATTTTTACGCATTTGGTCTTCCGTGGCGGAAATCGTCAATTGTTGTTGATTTGACTGGAAATGTGTAAAATCCCTAGGGTGGAGAAAAGCCTAAATTTATTTTATGAAACAGGTTGCGATGGTGTGTAAGTTGGGAGGAGGAAGGTTACGACAAGTTTCTTTTAACGTAAGCGAATCACGATTCAAAATGTCTGGAATGACCTGGTTTACATTGTTTTGCAACAAAACTTGTACAATATTTAGAACAAACGCCTAGACATCTCTACACAAGAATGCAACAGATGTACATAGCGCG